>LPNX010452732.1:613344-685461 GCA_001517045.1 Pseudotsuga menziesii
CTGCGAAGACAGTCAAGAACTCCCCTGTGTTTCGTGCTCCTCCCAAATGCGCGCTATGCGATGAGTTGGGCCATGCGACTCACCTATGTCCTCAGTTACCAGCATTAAAGAAGTACATGCAAATGCTCGATGACGATCCCACCATCCCGGTTGTCCATCTAGATCCAAACCCTACGCCTCGCGACAAATCCCTGCGCACTAACCACTCCTGTGCCTTATGCGATGTTTACGGGAATTACTCCCATCACTGTCCCGATCTCCCTGAGTACAGAATAGCTCTCTTTGAGATGAACAATCCGGATCTTGAGACGGCACCACTCACCATTGAGGAAATCCACTCCCCGGTCTCTTCCTCTTCCGAAGAGATTAATACCATTTATATGATTTCTTCCGCCCCTACTCCCTCGTCAACCGATTTGACAACACAAACTTTCCGTACTTATAAGGAGATCCTCGAAGCTCTCACTGCCTCGGATTATCCCTGGGATGACATGCCCAGTCTTGACCCTGCCATTATAGCGCACCACATTGACACATGGCCTGATGTACCCACCGTTCGTCAGAAATAGTGTCCCATTCATCTCTAGCTACAGTTTCAGAATCAGCACGACGAGACTGTCACGATGGTCACCTCGATGGACACCACTAGTCGCCTCGGTTTACGCGCCACTTCGGCTGTTCTCCGTTTTTCACACTGTTGATATCGCTGGATTCATTTTTCCGCGCCCGTGATGATGCTTGAGATCATTTCTCGCTCTCACTTAATACAATTTCAACATTGTGTCCAGACACCACTCGTCGCCTCGGTTTGCGTGCCACTTCGGCCGCTCTCCATTTTTTAACACTTTTTATATCGCCGGATTCATTTTTCCGAGCTCGTGATGATGCTTGAGATCATTTCTCGCTCTCACTTGTTATAATTTCAACAGTGCGTCCCTACACCTTGCCGCATCAATTTGCGCGCCACATCGGCCGTCATCAGATTATTTCACACTTTTACATGAGCCATCCACTCCTGTCATATTGCAAATGTTTCGTTATTTTGCCACCATTCATTCACCCCGCAAGGAGGCCCACTAGTGTTCCCCCTCACCCTCAGTCCTGGTCATCATAAATGTTCCTTGATCGAACACTTCCTCCTTGCCTGGCCATTAATTTAGAGTCTTCTTATTTGCTTTCAGACTCCTTAAAATTGAAAGCAACCACGAGCATGAACTGTCATAGGCTCGTAAAATCCACATGACAGTATCATTCCATTAATTCAGAGTCTTCTTATTTTCTTTCAGACTCCTTAAAATTGAAAGCAACCACGAGCATGAACTGTCATGGGCTCGTAAAATCCACATGACTGTACCATTTTATATCAACACTTCTGCTCGTTCCCTAACCCATGAAGAAGTCCCCCCGCACCTCTTGGTGCTATGATCGATCCTCTCGGCAGCACCCCCAATCAGGTCACCTTTGTTCAGAGTATTCTGCAGTTTCCTACCATTTTACCACAGCTTGAGTCTCCCTCATCCCATTCACCCTCAGATCCCATACAGCTATGATCCCTTTACCACCAATCAGTTTCATGTGCTACCCGATCATCCCTGCCATCATACTCTGAACAAAGGAAGTTTGAGTCCACCCACTCTACTTGCCCAGTTAGTCCCACCAGTTTATCACTCTTGCCATCAGTACTATCACAGTTCAGTTTTTCACCTCACGCTCCTGTCAAGGAAACATCATTGCCTTGACAGTTGCCGGTCTCCCTCTGTGGACGACAACTCCTTTATTCCAGAAGATAGACCTAGAGGTCCCTGCTGTTATAGCGATTTTCACCCCACTAGGTGAATCACACTTTGTATGGCCTTCCCCTGTCCCGCTGCAGACTCATTAGCCCCTTTGGACCACATTTTATCCTTTGATGTATCATTGATCATCCCCAAAACTATATAAACTATGATATACGCGGCTTTTTCCCCGATAACCGCGTACATACGCGGGTTTGACCCCTATAGTCACGTACATCGGGATGTGTGCATAGTCCAAATTCTTTTGGAGCGTTCCTTGACTTGGATCCGACTCATATGACTCCTGGCCTTCCATATACCTTGAGATCGCTCGGATCCGACCCTTCATTATCCCTTGTGAAGCTATATAAGGAACCATTGGTACATTGAAGAGGGGGGAGAAACATATAGAGAGATTGAAGCAAAGGAACTATAGTCCATTGTTGCCAATATTTATGCTTGAATCTGCATCCCTTTGTCCCTTTGGAGCACTGTTGTGTTCTTCCCAAGCTTTCCCTTTGCTAGTAAGCTTGCTATCGAAGTGATGGAGGATTGAGGTGGTGGAGGCCCAAGTGGGGGATTCAGTTTCTCCGATTCGCAGACGTGCCGTCAGAGGTTGTCACTTGTAATCTCTGATTTATGTTAATAAGAAACATCTTTTCCTGTCCAATGATGTGCATTTGATTGAATATTGTATCCATTGGAATGTATCAAATGCTTTTACATTATTGATGTTATATATGCTAGAATAGTGCTAACACCATGTTATAGTATGCTTGCATTGTTCACTTGTTGTTGAAGCAGGATTATTTCAATTCAAGCTCAATGGATTATTTCTATTGCATATTGGGAAAGATGGTGTTCTGGAGTCTAGCTGTCTGTTGTGGTACCCCAAGCCATAGGAATTTCCTTCCGTAACACCTGCGCCTTGGACACATCACCATCTATGGTGCGTGCCTACGGACCATTTCGGGAGGAATCCTTATTGCCTCTCCGAATGGTTGTTTCTCACATGTTCGACTTCAGCACATTGATCACATCGTTGAGAATCGCGCAGGATTCATATCCAATCCATGATTTGTCGAAGACCCCGGATTTCCCCCGACTCTAGCACATTGGTGAGTCACTTCGGAACTCCCAGTTATATGTTCCCGTGGATGTCCGGGCTGCGTTGGCGATTGTATTTGGAAGCCATTCAGTTCTATGCTTCTTTGAGTACCCAGACCAGTGTACCATTACGAGTGTGACCCTTGTCACTCTGATCCAGTAGCGCATCAGTTCCTTCAGAACCACATTCAGTAGCACTGCTGCCATTCCAGTGTATCAACTTTTCAGCTCAGACATGGTCAGCTCAGTAGTATGTTCCAGATTTGTGTCCCTTCCGGACCCTCATGATATGCACAGTGATTATCTACTACAGGTCCTTCATTTTGGGCCTCACAGTGATTTTTATGTATCTTGATACGAGCATGGGAATGCCCGCCTCGTCCATCTATTGAGATTCTTCCTAATTCAGTATTTGAGGACATGTATATGTTAAGGTCCCCATATTTTGGACCTCAATGTTATTACTATGCTATATCCTGATACGAGCATGGGAATGCCCGCCTCGTTCAGATGATCAGATGATTCCTCCTCCATTATTGAGGTTATGTACTTTTCAGTCCTTGCAGGTGGTTCGAGATCGGTGTTCCGGACTTCAGCTGGTTCTTTCTCTTCTCCACACCCTAGGAAAACCAAATATGACTTATGATGTCCATCGGCCATACGATGAGCTCCTGCCCTCGCACATCAGGGGGCAATCTGTTATCACCCAAAAAGGGTTCACTACCTCATCTACCCCATTACATGGCTCATTTGTCCATTTTCCCACCATATTTCCATCAAAAACCCATAAAACCATGCAAAAAAGTCTCCAAAAGGCTTAAAATAACTCCAAAAAGGCCATAAACCCCTTTTTTCCTCCAAAAATAGCAAAAAAAACCCTAAAAAGGAAGAAAAATATAAAATAATGAGGAAAAAGAGGAAAAAACCCTAAAAAGCTGAAACCCTAATCAGCAAACCCTAAAAAGCTGAAACCCTAATCAGCAAACCCTAACCCTAAAACCGCATGGTTTCCAACTATAAATAAGTGATGGAGACCCCTCATTCAATATCCATAATCACAAGTATCCTGCCTCTGCCAAAATTGCTCGTGAAACCCTAGCTCACCATTGAAGCTACTTTCACTGTGAGAGCCCCTTTTGGCCCATTTCCACCATTGGAGAAAGAGAAGAAGCAGCTTGAAGCTTGGAGCCACCGACATCGAACCAAAGCAAAGGACTTCACCAGCCTCCACATCGGAGGTAACATCAATAAAGATCATTATTTACTATTTACTGTTTTTGCTTCACGTTATTTACTTTCTACTGTTTTGCTTAACCAACTTGTTTAAATTTAGGTTTTTATTTCAGTTACAGCTTTTAATTCAAATATCATTGAACTGCTACTAAGGAATCCATTGTCCTTAGTAGGTACTCATTCGTACAAGCTAGGGCTAAAACCCTAGCAACAGTGCCCATTTCAATATTTTTGATACCCTTCCTCCTAATTTAGGTTCAAATATTCCATCCTTACACAACCCTTCAAGCATACCCATAGTAAGTCAAAGACCAATCATAATGGTAATGTGGAGTCCAAAGTGACCAATGGGGTGAAGACAACAAATCCACAAGGTATCACATGTTAAAAGGACAAAATAATTCAAATATTTGGACCAATGTGATAAGATTGTAAACATTTGGACTAATCACATGAATGATTGAAAAGCGTGTCAACAAAATTGTATAATTAAAAAACCAATATACTTCACCTCCTTGGTGGTGTTTCTTTTTCATTGGTGCATGGAAATTTACTAATTGCTATCAATATGTGCATGTAATTTAGATTGATGGATAATATTTCTTTATTTTCTAAGGGAAGTCTTATGAAAAACCCTCTGAGTACTTCCTCATGATCCATAGATGGTAAATGTGATAAACCAATGACCCTGATGATAGATACCAATCATAAGGGAATCAAGAGATTTGAACTCATGACCCTCCCAACTTTGAGGGAATTAATATCTCATGTTTGGCTCATGACAACTTGAGATAACTCTTGAGGATATATTCATGGCTAACAGGTGCATGTGCTTTAACATTATGGCCAATTTATTCACTTGATTTTAAATCTACAAGATTATGAAATTTACATAATTTGTTTTTGTTCCTCCAATTTTTCCTGGACTTGTGTTTCCGTATTTGATGTAAATATGTAACAAAGATTCATAGTGTGGAGCTCAAGCCAACTCCCCACTAGTGAAATAGTTCTCATAATAAGGAAAGCAGGTTTTATCATTCATATGCTTGAAATTCATGCCAAATCGTGAAGATTTTGTAATAGTTAAGTAAAAGTGAGATAAAACCCAAAATTTACTATGCAAGAAAACTTAAATCGAAGGAGATATGATTTCTGCATGTGAGGGGTTCATAATCCTTGGTGGGGGATTCCTCGTGGAGGGGATTATTATTCACTAGAAAAATATCTAAGGGGGGGAGAGAGGAGAGACCACAAGGAGGGTACAACCTTTTGGATACTGACATTTTTAGACTAGGGAGACTTCCTCGAATATGGCCCATAGTATGAGATTGAACCCGTTTCCTTACGATGTCATAGCATTAATTAGAGATGGCATCTACATTGAGATATTATTGATTGCAAGATTTCCTAAGGTTGGGTGGTGTGTTCCTCTCCCACAATGGTTTTGGGAAATATTTCATTAAAAATATAAGTGCCCTAGAACTTAATTGAATTATGTATATTGATAAGTTCTCTTGCAAAGATAGTCAAATCACTACACACACTTGAAGTCAGGATTGTGAATAAAGGATCTTGAGGACCATTCCATGGTATAAGGAAAAATCTAGGATCTTATGCCATAACATTTTAGTATGGATCTCATGGTCTAGGTGTGGGGTCCCAAACCACCCAATGAATTACCCTTGTTTATCCCTTAATTGACCCCTAATTACCACTAATTAACCCCTAATTACCCAATAATTACCCCTAAATGACCCTTAATTACCCATAATTGACAACAAATTACCCCCAAATTATCACTAATTAACCCCTAATTACCCTTTATTTACCCGTAATTACCCATAAATGGCCCCAAACTATGTGCAAGGCTCGAGTCAATCAAATAGGCCTTATAGATTAGGGAAATTTTGGCTTGTGAGTGGGATATGGTGGCCAATTTGGGATGTAGAACACCATGAAGGGTTTTTTTTAACTAGGTCATAGTTTGAGATTAACATATAGGGACTAAAATAATATCACTTCTTCTAGGTCCCATGGGTCATGTAGTTCCCCCAAAAACTACACATTCCTTGTATACAAAATTTTTAACATATGAGTGAGATATGTCCATCATTTTGAGAATTAACATACCAAGGATGGTTCTCTATTCCCATGCCATGGTCTAGGGATAAAAGGAGAGGTACTAGGCCATAACATATATTTCTATGGAGCTCACATTCCATGTTTCATCACTTGGGGCATCATGCATGTTTTTAATACATAACCTTTGGCCTACTAGTTTGGTATGGTGATGATTTCAAGGTTTGAAATACTTGATATGTTTCTTAGGAATAAGGGCATAATTGGTGCAAAATCCTAGTTTCTAATCCATGGAATATATCTCTAACCCTTACATGTCATGTGTGGGTCATTCAAACACAACATATGCCATGCATAGGAAATATCTGGCATGTGAGTAAGATGTCATGTGACATTTGAAGCTAGGTTTAACACACCAAGAATGGTTCACGCGAACTAATTCATGGCACATGGTGAAGATACAGATTTTTAGTCCATAGCATGTGGCTTTTGGGTTATACATAGGCCATCCATGAGGCCCTATCCCATCGTTTCCCTATGACATGGATATAGTGACCGTTTTTATATTTTCCACATTATGGATGCCTCTTTTTCATTAATCCATCATTTGATACCAAAACCCATGTCATTGGGATAAAACATTTGTTAATGGGGATCGTGGTCTTTGCATAATAACCCACGTCATTGCATAGGGCTTGTGTAGTGAATCCTTAGCTTCCTATATGTGATATGTTGCCACTACATTGAGGAGTGGCACACTAGGGATGGATCTTGAGGACCATTCCATGGTACAAGGAAAAATATACAACCTTTTGTTGTCATGGTCCTTGTGTAGGGCCCTACGCATAATTACTTTACCTTACAAGTGAGATATGGTGGCCATTTTAATATGTGTAACATTGATAAGGAATATTATTGTGGCCTATAGCATGGCCCGTGAACTAAATTTAGGGTCTTATGCCAAATTAATTTTCTATGTGGTTTATGGTCCATGCATGTTAACCTAGACTACCACATAATAACTATGCACTACACCAAATTTTACTTTTAGGGCCAGTTGTCTTTTGCCTCCAAAAGTCACTTTTTGGGGCGGTTTTGACTTTGGAGGCGGTCTTTACAAAACCACCCCTAATAGAACCGATGCTAAAAGTTTTGACTTTTAGGGGAGGTTCTGGAAAAAAATGCCCCTAAAAATGACTTTTGGGGGCGGTTCTCAACCCCCTAAAAAGTGACTTTCAGGGGTGTTTCTAACCCCCTCCCCTCATATAAACCTATAAGGGAGGTTCCAAACCCCTCAAAAATTCCTTATTACAAACCTTTGGGGGAGGTTACAAACCCCCCCTGTAGGTACCTATGGGGGTGGTTCAACACCCCCCTCGTAGGTACCTACGGAGATGATTTCAAACCCCCTCGTAGGTACCTATGGGGGTGGTTCAACACCCCCCTCGTAGGTACCTACAGAGGCGGTTTGAAATCCCCCCTAAAACTCTTTACAAACCTTTGGGGGCTGTTATAAAACCCCCTCATAGATACCTACGGGGGCGGCTCAAAAATCCCCTTAAAAGTATTTATTACAAAACTTTGGGGGCGATTATAAACCCTCCTCATAGGTACCTAGTGAGGAGGTTTGAACCCCCCCTAAAACTCTTTACAAACCTTTGGGGGCTGTTATAAAACCCCCTCATAGATACCTACGGGGGCGGCTCAAAAATCCCCTTAAAAGTATTTATTACAAAACTTTGGGGGCGATTATAAACCCTCCTCATAGGTACCTAGTGAGGAGGTTTGAACCCCCCCTAAAACTCTTTACAAACCTTTGGGGGGGGTTATAAACCCCCCTCATAGGTACCTACAGAGGCGGTTTGAAATCCCCCATAAAACTCTTTACAAACCTTTGGGGTGGTTATGAACCCCCCTCATATAAACTTACAGCGGGGTTTTGAACTCCCCTCCTAGTGACATATGAAGTCAGTTTTGAACACCCCCTCGTAGCAATAATAAATAATAATAAAATATATTTTATTTAAAATATCAATATTGCAATATCATTAGGGCACGAAGGAATCGAACCTTCAACCTCCTGCTTATAAAGCAAGCCCTCTTCCATTGAGCTAAAACCCTTTAAAAATTGGGGAAAGGGGAAATATTAGCACCAAGATTGCATCATTTGTAATTCTAAGAAAATACTAATAATCCCAACATTTTTTCTGACTTGAGAGACCTAAGAAACTAGTCTGAACGGCTCTGAGCTTATTTAGATATATGCTAACCACTTCAAATCGTATGGCTCTGACCTTCTTTAGATATATTCTAACCACTTCAAATCCTACAATGTAATCAAGATAATGTAGGTGTGTGTTAGGAAATTCACATTTAGACTCTTAAACATATAATTATGCATCCAATTGACCTCAACTTGGCATTTAAAAAGAAGAATATTATGCCACCTAGGTAAACACTTAGTTTTCTTGATTATGAGCATGCCACTGTACAACACACAAAGTAACAACAAATAATGTTTTTTCGAGCTCTGTAGATTTGAATCTTATGTTGTTTTATGACAAAAAGTTGTATAGAATTTTACATTTTGTGTAGCGGGCTTAAGCTAGGAAGAATAGGGGGACTGGTGCAATCATTTATGGTTAGTTTATCGTTACAGTTATCTATTATATAAGATGGTTTTATTCACAAATATATCAAATACATAAATCTTGTTTATCATTATTTCTATGCTACTGTGATTTGTTGCTAGGCAGTCAGTTCATCATTATTTCAATGACGAAACCCAATAACAAATTTAATTATTGAAACTCTTGTCTAACATTATTTCACTAGCTTTATTTAACATGAATAGCAGCGCTCCATTTCTTAAGATAACAAGGGACTCCTATATATAGTAAATGGAGCATGCAATACATACTAGCATGGGTTCTAAACTTGACACTTGTAAAATGGAGAGTGAGGCACCTGACACCCCAATTCTTGTCACTTGGCTTATGCTTTCCTTGCTGATTAATTTCTTTCCTTTTCAACATTATTCTGACTAAGCTAACATGCTTTAATTGGGTTGTAACAAGCTACATAGTATGACAGGAGTTCATTTGGATGGAAAAACATGGACAAAATCAGTCCATAATACATAAATTGATTCAACATCCAGTGCATATCTTGAATTTTGACCAAAAGTGAATCATTTAATTCAGCAAAACTAGACATGCATCTAGTTGCATGTGTACAAGACAAAGAGGTGATTTCACTCACCTTGAAATAATGGATAGCTCCACGCAAGATACCACCATGAGCAGGGTCATGAAAATGGTTGATATTTACAACCCATACTAAAACACAATTCACTACAATAACTTGAAAAATATAAGTCAGAATTATTATACTAATTTGGCATAGCAAATTATCCGCAAACACTAAAATTGAAAGTACTCAAAATAAGGTAATGTCCATAGAGATAACAAGATTCCTGATGTACTTGGCACACGACAGGTTTCCATTAATGTACTTCATATGGAATTCTAGTTTGATTCCCTAGTCAAAAGTGAAGATCACATGGCCAATAAAAATGCCCTGAATTGAAATCAATCTTACCATACTGTGCTTGGGTAAAAAATCAGCAAGGTAGAAGAGTCAAGATTTTGACTTGGTTTGATAAAACTAGGAAAGAAAAAAAATATAACCATAGCTCAGCAGATTCTGGGAATCTATAGACAGGTCAGTTTCTGGGAATCTATAGACAGGTCAGTTTCTGGGAATTTACTGGCATCCTTCAAGTTGGTGAGTCATACTCAATTACTCATGAGTCAAACTCATTCAACACAAGCATGACGCACCCCAAGTCAGTTTGACTCATTTGACTCACAAGCTGAGTCAAACTCAGATCCTTGGAAGTCTGGTAACATAAACTAGAAGATGATAGGAAGTCTATTGCTTGATTCTTAGGAATAAATACATTGTTCTATATGGAGGAAATGATTCTTAAATAATATAGTATTACATGTGACATGCCAGCAAATTTTGTCCATCCCTTCTAACTCAAGAATGGGAATTGGGATTATTCCTGACAAAAATGTGAATAGTTGTGTGCAATGGTCTGTCGAAAAACATAACACATTATTTTTCCACACCTACAGGTCACCTTATTGTATCCCAATTCTTCTGTTCTGCCCAATTCTTATGTTATAGTCATGTGGGGTGGCCGATTTGTTCTATTGGCCAACTTGACCTCCTCAAATATGCCCAGCTAACATGTAGATGGTCATATTCCATTGGTTGGTCTATCACACATAGTGATCATGTGGCTTTCATCTAGCTTCTTGGTATTCTAACTGGTCATTATGGTCACTACAAGTGCTACCATCCATTATAGCACTAGGTTCTAGACTACATGATTTTCCACATGGCTGGAAGGGTTTTCTCTACCTTAAAACCATTTTCCAGTCACACCAAAACTCAAATTTGGATGCCTCTTAAAATTTCTATATCATCAATAACAAAGTGAAACAAAGACCAAATTTTCATAAACAAAGATGTAGATAAATCTTTCACATTGACCTTTGACAAGATAATGTACACAAATATATAATTGATTCAAAATTGATATCTAAACAAAACAACATAAGAACTAAATCATTTGAGAATACCATCCATACTTTTTATTGTTAATAATTTTTAACAACTACATCACAAATACATTGTTTATATTTTCTACATCATGACATCTTGTTGACTGACTTCATCCTTAGTTCTACTTTTGGAATGATTGGGTTTCTACTTTATTTAGCACTCCTTACCGTGTTGTGGAAAGTTAAAATTTTAAAAACCAGTAGGAAATAACCATTGTCTCACAAAAAGAGTAAGACAATCCATTTGAATAAAATCCACACTAACAAAACCTGGGAAAAAACAACCTCTAGGAAGGCTCAAAAGGGAAGACAATAGACCTCTCTCCAGAAATTGCATTTCCATGGAATGTGACTTTCTTAGTCTATCACACATCTAAATAAATTCCTATACTGTAACTGTTGGAAGGTGTAGTTGCAAGAAATATTCATTTCTCTGTGTTGTTCATCAGTTGTCATGTATCCCAAAGGCTTTCTTAAAATCTTTATGAATGGACTATTTCCTTTGATGTTGTCATCCAAGGAAGACTTTTTACATTATCCATAGCACCTACACTAGCTAAAGTTGTATCTTTATACTCAGACTCAAGTGAATTTCCTCCCATAGCTACAGTGTTCTGAACATATGGAGGAAGTTGCAACTTGCATTGCAACATATGGTCAAGTATAAGTAGTAAGGTATTCACGCACTTAAGAACTACAACTTTTTCCCCTGTCAGGTTATTTGGCATAAAATTTGTTAATAAGTCCAATGTGACACCAGCAAGTCCATTCTCTACTCGTATTTCTCTTGTACTACTGTCTTCACTCAAAACTAAAGCCAAAATATGAGAAATACTTGATAATGCACTAGTATATTTTTTAGATCCCTCCACCTTACAAAGTTTAGCTGTTGAATGAGAAAGGAAACAACTCTAGACGGTACTGGCCTTTGTTTTGGCTGCACAATGTCACAATTAAATCAATCATGTAAAAATCAATTGCATTTGTACTTTGCAACAGATTTCTACACATGGTTAGGATATCCTCAACGGGAGGATTTTCTAGAGGTTTCTCTTCATAAGAAGACTCTATTCATTTTTCATTGGCATCGTCCTTGGGATCCTATGAATTACCCAGTGATAGGGCAAGATCTTGCACAAGTTCATAATATTATTTTGTTGGGGCATCAAGATGACTGAAGAGCCATTCCATAGCCATTTCAACACTATTTATTTCTACACACATCAATGCTTCGTCTTCCCTAGACCTTGGAAATCCCATGACAACCAGCATAGAAATGGAAAACTCATTAGGTGGATGAACTCTAAAATGTTGACCTGTGCTTCCACAAATACCATTTATGCTTCCTGGCATCACCTAAGCCAGAGTATACATGGGTAATAAATTATAAGTGATTTTCAAATCTCTTACATATTGGGGATTTTTCCATTCTTATGGAAATATAGACAGTTAAAGTACATTGTTTCGATGTTTATTTTCTTAGGCTTCCTTATATATTCGATTGGATAGAAGTGGAATATATGTTGTTGTAATTTATATTTCACATTCAAGTTTCAACCATAAGGATGAAAGTTCACAAGCCCCAATGGTATAATCCAGACATGGGATCTCTCCCTCGAAGTTACAGAGGCCATGGATTCAACTCTCTCTATCCTCTTACAATTAGGTTCCATCATAAAAACCTAATGTTTACCCCATTTACCATACATGAATCACAGGGAAGTACACAAAGGGTTTCCATGTAAAAAAAGCACTGAAATATCACAAGAATAGATCCAAAAAACCTGAAGTAAATTAGGTGAAGTTTCTGAATTTTTCGCATGGATTTTCAAAATTTCCACATTAAGTGAATTACAAATGAAAGTAAAAACATGTTTTGGAAAACATTACTGGCAGCTGGAAAGTAAACCCCACAACCATACTATTTTTCCCCCATCAATTTGTTTTCCATTCTTTTAATGTCACTACACAAGCATGCAAAAAGTAGAATGAATCGATGATGCATAACCATTGTGTATACTTAAATCAAAGATAATTGAAAGCATCATAAATGTGTAAAATTAAGGGGTGATGAAAATCACTTAACTCAATGCAATGCCACAAGCAATGTTTTATTTTGTCTACTAAAGTGATAAAATAGGGAGACTGAAACCTATATCATCCCCCAACATGCACAAAGGTCTAAGGTAACTCATTGACATCCACATGCAACGTATTTCCAAATCCCGTACTGTTTTATCGGGTAGAAGTGTTGCAATATTTACATATTTCAATATTTTTGGTTCACCGGCATGTCTCGACAAACGCAACATGAGTCAATCTCAATATGCCCACCATATTAAACAAAACCGCACTTGGAATAAATATGCATGATTAAAAATGTCTTCCATGCAACAAAAATTCATGAAGGCGTGTGCTACCTATAAGGTTTTTCTCCATCTAATGAGACATTTGACTGTAAAATGAATGGACAAGGGGATTCAATGTCAAGACATGCATAAAGCATCAAGGTCAAGCCATGAGCTCTATACCTACAAAAAAACAAACCTGTTCTACATCTCAATATTTGGCAATGCACTTTTACTGACTAGGATATGGTCATCAATGTTGCAAAAGACGCAAAAGAAATGAAATAGAATAGTAGCTACATGTCATGTGATAATGGTTTCCACCATTGCTAATAATGGAAACTGTAGAGGTAATCAAAGATGGACTACAACAACAAAAAATTGGATTGTTCCAAATAGGTAGAACAACAAAGAGAACCTGACCTTGTAGTGTGTGGACAAAAACCTTTGAGGTCCCTTGGAATAGTGAAATATCCTCCAACAACTATTTGCACTAACAATTGTGATGTAGAAGGCATAATTAACAACAAAGAAGAATTCACGAGGTATTCCAAGAGCCTGCAATAGCTTCATAATGTCTTTAACAACCAACTTGTCAAATTATCAGTTTTGGTACATGAACTCTCTTTTATGGAAATAAATTATAGTTCTACTCTTGTGTTTCCTAACTAGATGTGTTTCTTCATTATAATTGTCTATTTATTATAAAAATATTATTATATTTGTTTGTACTTGTGTTTCCATGCCGTATCTAGATCTGGATCCGAATCTGTATATGTATCCTGGTAACTTAGCTAATAATGTTAAATTGTGGTTCCAATATAGGATTCATCTCACATATGAGAATACACAACCCTAATATTAAGAAGAGAAAAGATACACAGGAGGGAGCTTCAACATGTCTTGGTGTTGCTTCTTACACCTGCAGAAGGGGAGGGGATACAATAGAATGTATCCTTTTGGAACTCAATCACAGTATATGTATCTCACCAAACACCTGAGATCAAAGAAAGGAAGCCCATGATAGATGTCTAATTAGAGGATCTGTTGTAGTATATCTTTCTTCCCAGATGAAGTAAAATGATCAGGTGGGGCATAAAGAAACCCTTCAGAAACAAGAAGCTTAATGCCAGGAATTTTCACACCAGATCAAAAATAGCCGTTAGAGAAATAGGAGGAAGAGAGCCCATATTAGGAGCACTTTGACTCCTTTGGGGAAAACGTCTTATAAATTTACACTAGAGTTTGACTTCCATATTTAGGACATATTATTGAGTAATTGAAGTAAAATATAATCCTCAAATCATGTTGAATGAGTGGACCCTAGAGTTTGTAAAAGAAGCATTGGGAATCAATAACCAGACTGAAGAATGAAAAGATGATATGGAATTCAAACTTGTAGAGGCAATGGAGCAATTGGAAGAGTTGCATAAGACAGAAATAGAAACCCAAGGAGAGGACCAAGCTAGGAAGAAGACTACTCATGAAGGCAAGGAAATCAAAGGAGAAGAGAACCAAGAGATGTAAAAATTTTCTCAAATTAAAACTCTGGTTAAACTTGATTTGACATTTCAAGGAAAACATGTACAGAATAGTGTCTCAATATCAAATTGGAGAGAATCAAGGACAACAAGTGACATTTTGTCAAGAAATCGTATTCCATCAAAACCTATGATGACAATGAATAAATTCCATGGAAACAGTTTTTAAAAATAGTGTTTACTTGCTTCAAACACCCCTCTTATATAGATAATATATTCCAATGTTATATGTTATGAACCTAATAGATATCGATATAAGGGACAAACTAGTTAAACGTCTCATAAAGAATGTCCAGAATACCCCAAGGGGTTAGCTGAACCGGTTGTCACCAACAATGTTGGGCATTTGGCTAGTTCCATGCCAACAAGTGCCAATTTTGAATTTCCCTAGGTGAGGTGCACTGGTCTACAAGGACGATTTTAATAGGGATGCCATCCACGAATGTGGGGAATTGTCCCTTGAGTTTCTCAGCAAGGTTTTCTTTGGAAAATATAAAAGGAATGCGAAGAATAGCAAGTGTTGTGAATGTAAGGCCATATCCAAATCTCACAGTGGGATAGTCAAATAATTATTCAATTTCATAACCATATCCTGTATTAAGTTACATTTTTAGCTACTAACAGAACTACAAGATAGGAAGCAAACCTCAAAACCTATTAATGTAAAGAATGGGGAAGAAATATGAAATTAGATTCAAATTCACATCTAATAACAGATCTGACAATATGGAAGCAAACCACATTATCAAATTGTTGTGAGGAATGGAAAAGGGAATACAAAAGAAAAGAAATAGAGAAAAATTTCAAATATTTGATTTTTAATATCTGAAGCATGATTTTTCATACAATACGTTTCATTTTTCTAATGGAAGAAATCTTATAAATAATTGAATTTAAGCATTCATCACAGTTGTTTAATATTGACAAATTACATCTATATTTTTCTCAGTGACTATAAAAACAATTGCCTATATTATAAGTGTATATTTCAAACTCTAACATCCCCGACCCTCCGACCAGCGAAGTGGAAGCTACCATGGCCTTAACCATCCAGGAAACCAGCCCCATGAACATGTGCATTCATAAGATGTTGAAACAAAATGCATTGAAGTAGAACATACACAGATACAATTATTTATCATACACAGCGAAAGCAGCATACATTCATACAAGCATTCAACATGTTCACCATATTCATTAACAGTAAAAATGATTGCAGGAGTAAAATAGACAAGATTACTTATCTTATGAAGAACTCGTTCCGCAACCAGCTATGTCGCTGCAACGTTCCACCCAACCACAGGCTAGCATGCTCCTAAATCTCTCAGCAATGCTTCCACCCCCGAGACGGGCATGATTCCCCAAGGAATAAGGAATAAGCATGCTTACACATAGCCAAGGATACACAAAACACAGCCAAGCCAACACAGTTGGGTTTATCAGGCCATCAAGGATGTGGGAAAGGCTAAATGCTAAGCTGGTGAGTCCATTACAGATCTAGGAACACCTACACCAGAACTAGCCTAACTTCTAAGACACCCACACAAACCCAACACAAGGAATCAGTCCCTTCTCTGCTATGCAGTCCCTTAGGCCCTAACTTCCCTTCCAGTTCTATCCAGGGGTTGTGGAGAAGAAAGCCAGCCCTCTAGCTTTGTTTGTGTGGTTTCCAAACACACCAGGTTTATCAAGCAAACCAAGCACCCATCCCTGCTTCCAACACAGTCCAAATACCAACCATTGCATACACACAGTCACACAAGCGATTCACAGCTTGGTTAAGGAAAACAACTCCTGAGTCATTCTTGGCCCTATTGTGACCAAAACGACTCCAAAACAACACAGACCACACTGGGGAAGAAAAATACAGACTCCCAACCTGTGCATGAGGGAAATTTACATCAGACCTCCAGAATTTGGATGGAAAACATGCTAGATACCACTCTATGGAAACGTGAATGACATCTGAACTACTCCCCCCCTCCTGGCTACGTGAGACCAACCAAAAAAAAAGCTTGTGCGTGGGAATTCTCAGACTACCATCCCCCACGTGAGGATGAATAGACAAGGGAAAGAATGGCGTAGTGGAGAGAGTGGAATGAGAGGTGTAGTCATTCTTCTGCCCATCATGAGGTTCAATCCGCTAGTGGAGTGTGTGTGTGGGAAAGGACTGACAGTCTTGCCAGACTCCACTCCCAGCCATAACTACCTCAACTACCTAGCAAAGCATTAAAGTGCATCTTCAACTCTATCATCTCTGGTGTACTCATCCTGTAGGGTGCCTTGGACACTGGTGCTTCTCCTGGCACAAGTTCAATTGTGAAATCAATGTCCCTCTTTGGAGAAAGCCCTAGAATCTCATCAGGAAACATATCCCTGAATTCCCATAACACCTAATAGTCCTCCAACCTAGGAGTTTCATCTCCTGATGTTTCCAAAATATGAGTTGCATACAACTAGAAACCCTTCCTACAGAACTTCTTTAACTCCATTACTGAAACCTGCCTTACTGAAATCACTTTTGGAATACCTTTCACAACTACTACATTCCCTTCTTCATTCATGCATTCGAAAGTCTTACTGTAATAGTCAAGCTTCACCCTGTGAGCTTATAACCAATCCATTCCAATGAGAACATCATAGGAACCAAGCTGTAGAACATTCATATCTACACAAGTGACTAATCCATCCATGACCAATGGACATTTCTCTACCACTTCACTGAATTTTCTCTTAGTTCCAGTGGCTAGCTAAACTAACCAAGATTTTCTATGCTTTACCTTCTTAAAAGCACAAATCTCCACTACTCTAGGAATAATGTAACTGTGTGTAGAACCAGGGTCAATCAAAATAGAAACAGATTGTTCAACAATCTTACCTACAACTTCAACCACAGCTGACTGGTGATCTTCCTGGCAGTCCTCCAGTGCTGCATAAATCCTAGGGACTGCCCTTGCTACTTGACCCACTGTTTCTGCTTCTTGAAAGTTATAAGCTGGCCTTGCACTCTCATTCTCGAGTGGACAATTTCTGGGCATGTGGGGTCCTCCACATTTCCAACATTGAAGTGGTCCTCTATTTTGTTGTGGATCCTTAGGCTTTTCTCCTGTCACTCTGACTGGCTTACTTGCAGCTTGGGATGGCTGCTTCTGCTGATTCCTGAAGTTAGAAGGTTTGAAACCTTTCTTTCTTTGGTCAAACTTCTCATTCTTCTTGTCCTTCCATGCCTTATGGTAATCCGGCTTACCTTTGCTTTGCTCATAGCAATACTTAGCCTTCCCTATTGCTTCTTCAAGAGTTCTAGGTTCATAAAACTCAATTCTATCTTTGTAAGACTGAGGTAATCCACTCAGAAAACATTGGACCTTCAATTTTTCATCTCTGATGTACCGAACATACCTAAATATCTCCAAAAACTTATTTGCATACTCTTCCATGGTCCGCTGTCCCAATCTCAGCTCATGGAACTCCTTAATCTTGTCATCATAATACTTGTCAGAGAGGTATTTCTGCCTGAAATACTTCTTGAACTGTTTCCACTTAAGTCTCCGTTCACTGATCCTCTTTACTTTCTTGAAGTGTTCCCACCAAATGGATGCCCTTCCATTTAGATTGAATATGGCAACTCTTGCCTTCATGTTTCCTAAATAATCATGCACTTGAAAGTACTTCTTTATCCCAAGAATCCAAGCTTCAACTTCTTGTCCAATCTTTACCTCACCATCAAATGGAGGTTTAGCTTTCTTAAATTCATCCTGGGAGCGATCCCTATGGTGTCTCCTTCTTTTTCTTTTATGAGAAGAAGAGGTTGAATCCCTGCTAGATTCTTCAGAGTTCTATGACCCACTAGAAGTCCTTCTCCTTCTCCTAGTACTGCTTTTGCTGCCCTCTAGTCTTGTTGTACCTCGTCCGAAGTCTATCTTTCTCTGCAAGTCTGTTAAACTCTGCAACATTGTAGCATTCAACTGATGTTGTTCTTCCTAGGCTTTAATCAAGCTTCTCATGGTGGTTGCAACTTTGAGTGGTGTATCTTGGAATCTCCTTCCATTGGACTCAATGTCATCATTCCCATTATGGACATTTTCTCCCATGGCATCTTCTGCTCGCTCGTAAGAATCCTGAGCATCATACACATCATGGGTTCTCATGACTAAACCACCTCTGGCTTTAGCACAATGTTCCTTCTGGAGTACTTCTCTTGGAAGTTATCTAAATTTATACAAATGTGTTCGTAGCAAACTGTTAGATGCATAATATCAATATAAATGAAAATTACTTACCTTTTCTTCTGGAAATTCATAAAACAACAATTATGCTAAAAACACAAAAATTTCCTCTTCCCCGTGTTCAGCCCTATAATCCGCTGACAGTCCACTGAATCCTGCTAAAACAGTTAGAATTTGCTGAGAAAATTCCCACTTTGAAAAACCCAAAGCTTCCTTCTCTTCATCGAGTCTCTTTCGCACTAATTTTCAGGCGTTTCAGCGGGAAAATCACCAAACTTTCGATCTGCATCGGCGACGCAGAGGACTATTCACCTATTTCCTTCTATTGTATCGGATCCGAATCCAACTCTCAGATCCTAATTGGCGATGAAACTAGCCTATGCGCTGCATCGGCATTCGGGTGTCTTGGTGCATCAAGTGGTTAGTCATCTCGGCATCCGCAACGACGAAAAGTGTTCTTACTTCAGTTTCCGTGAGCAAACGTCTAGACTTCTGATCGGCGATGTCAATGAATATTCTCCTTAAGTCTTCCACAGCCGGAAGTCTATCGACGGTCGAAAGCACTAGTTGCTGGGGCGTCGGAGGGCTAGTTGACTAAGCAGCCACAAAGGCGAGTCACCTTCATTGAACTTTTTCCGATCAGTGATCTGATCCACTAATATTTCCCGATGGCCGATGATCTCATTCCTTAGAGAAAATTTGAATTTTCTTATTGCATTGTCTTCCGTGGCATCGGCTCTTCCATCTTCTATTCATTGGCGATCCAAGTCACTATACTTCCTGTCGTTGTGGCGATCCAAAGGGCAACTTACCTCCTCTGTGTCAGCGAAATAGTTCCATCAGCAGCCGCAATGGCGGCCCACCATCTTTGATCTTCTTCTGATCGGCAACCAAATCTACTAAGGCATAACCTGATCGGCATCGGTAGTGTCTTCTCGACAGAAGGCTAGTGCTCTAGGCTTCCACAATGGCGGGTGCACAAACCACTAACTTTCGCCGATCCAAACAGCTAACTGTCGCCGATCATCGATGGCCTCAACACTTCGATAATTTTTTTGAAAATTTTTCCCTTCTTCTATCGGTGAAAACTTTCTCTATCTTCCGCTGACTCTCTCGGCTCCATAATCCACTAACACCTTGGCATCAGCGAGTAGAAGACTAAAGAATCTATGGGTTATTCTGTTCAGTAGCCACAATGGTGGCTCATCATCTTTGATCCTTTCCCAATCAGCGATCCAATTCGCTAATGCTTTTCGATCGGTGAACTGATTTTGACTGGCGTCGACAGTTAGAGCTTCTCCCTGTCGAAAGACTAGTGCTCTAGGCTTCCGCAACAGTGGATGCACGAAGCACTATATTCTTCCGATAGTTGATGATTTTTGGCCTTAGAAAAATTCTTAAGCTTTATTTACGACATCGGCAGTCGGAGGCCTTACCCGTCGAGAGCATAGTGGTCTAGCCATTCACAACAGCGGGTGCTCGATCAACTATTTTCTGACGGCGTCCATCGACGGTCTGAACAACAAACTTTTGTTGGCACCGAAAGTCAATATCAGGCATTTCTTCCTCTACATTGAGTCGGTGTTTCGACGGTATTCAACTGATCTTCGCTGAAACTGTGGCTCCCTCATCCACTAAGTTCCGCCGACGGCCAATGAAAACTTAGAAAAAATTTTGCAATTTTCTTCCAACTGTCCTTCGTCGAGTGTGCTTCCGCCTAGCTCTCCACTGCATCAGAAGTCCTTCCCACTAAGTGTTTTGATGAACTGATAGTTCACACACTTAGACAAATTTATGAATTTTCCAGTCATTCATTGATTTCTTCTGGGTAGAAGGCAACATGCCTCTGCTAACTGGTTAGTCATGGCCCATAGAGGCCCATGCTATAACCTGCAAGCTCTGATACCACACTGTAACGTCCCCAACCCTCCGACCAACGAAGCGGATGCTACCATGGCCTTAACCATCCAGGAAACCAGCCCCATGAACATGTGCATTCATAAGATGTTGAAACAAAATGCATTGAAGTAGAACATACACATATACAATTATTTATCATACACAGCGGAAGAAACATACATTCATACAAGCATTCAACATGTTCACCATATTCATTAATAGTAAAAATGATTGCAGGAGTAAAATAGACAAGATTACTTATCTTATGAAGAACTCGTTCTGCAACCAGCTACGTCGCTGCAACGTTCCACCCAACCGTAGGCTAGCATGCTCCTAAATCTCTCAGCAATGCTGCCACCCCCGAGCTGGGCATGATTCCCCAAGGAATAAGGAACAAGCAGGCTTACACATAGCCAAGGATACACAAAACACATCCAAGCCAACGCAGTTGGGTTTATCAGGCCATCAAGGAGCTGGGAAAGGATAAATGCTAAGCTGGTGAGCCCATTATAGATATAGGAACACCTACACCAGAATTATCCTGACTTCGAAGACACCCACACACACCCAACACAAGGAATCAGTCCCTTCTCTGCTACACAGTCCCTCAGGCCCTGACTTCCCTTCTAGTGCTATCCAGGGGTTATGGAGAAGAAAGCCAGCCCTCTAGCTCTGTCTGTGTGGTTTCAAAACACACCAGGTTTATCAAGAAAACCAAACCCGCATCCCTGCTTCCAACATAGTCTGAAGACTAACCACTGCATACATGCAGTCACACAAGCGATTCACAGCTTGGTTAAGGAAAACAAATCCAGAGTCTATCTTGGCCCTATCGTGGCCAAAACAACTCCAAAACAACACAGACCACACTGAGGAAGAAAAATACAGACTCCCAACCTGTGCATGAGGGATATTTACATCAGACCTCCAGAATTCGGATGGAAAACATGCTAGATACCACTCCGTGGAAATGTGAATGACATCCAAACTGCTCCCTCCCCCTCCTGGCTGCATGAGACCAACCGAAAAAGAAGCTTGTGCGTGGGAATTCTCAGACTATCGTCCCCCATGTGAGGATGAACAGACAAGGGAAAGAATGGCATAGTGGAGAGAGTGGAATGAGAGGCGTAGTCATTCTTCTTCCCATCGTGAGGTTCAATCCGCTGGTGGATTGTGCATGTGGGCATGGACTGACAATCCTGCCACACTCCACTCCCAGCCATAACTGCCTCAACTACCCAGCAAAGCATTAAAGTGGTAGTTGGATAATACAAGGAGAGATGGGAAAACCAAACAGGGTGGCAACACATGGATTTTCACCCATAGCCCAAGGTTTGACAATTCCCTCCCTTATCCTTGTGAGAATCATGCCCTTTTCATCATGGTTGTAGTGAGCATAGCCGATTGGGTTTATTTAATTAAAGATGTATATTTACATGATTACAAAACTTAATATGCATGCCACATGCCCCGATATACCATCAGTGACAATTTCCAATCCGAAACATAGCATAACCAATCGATGGTGGGGCCTTGGCCTTTAGCTCTGCACAATGATTATTTACAATATGTACCTCATATACATCTAATGCAATGGGGTCAAAACCGGGGTGTTACACAAACTTTTCATTCTTATGCCTACATAAATTTAAAATCATTTTCAGAAATGCTTCTTGCTCTAATGAAACAAAAGCATCAAAGGAATCAAGCTCACTAAGTATGAATCTACCTCCAGACCTCCTCTATGAGTAAGACATAGTGACGACCTTCCGTGACTGTTTCATGAAACACATATCCGACAGAAGAGTCTTCAGGCAACAAGTCAAATACTAGATCTGGACCATTGATGTTTGTGAAGTTCTTTAGCGTACTTGATGGTGCCTCACATAGCTTAGAACAATAGACAGTAAAATATTTTCTTGGAGATCTTACCTCATCCCGAAAAACTGTGTCTTCCCAATATTTCCACCATCTAAGGAGTCAACACCAATCATATAAATAAAAATTCAAAACCAGAGAGAAACAAAAATGACAAAACTCTCAAAACCAGAGAGGAACAAAAAATGGAAGAACTCTTAAAGCACTATTCATAATACTCTAGAAAATAGACAAAAAGAAGACAATAGACAAAAAAATAAATGACAGCATATGTGCAACAAAATATTTAAAGATAAAAGAATATTATCTGCATTTATCAATATGGGTTCATATTTTTCTCATACACAAGAGGACATAGTTCCTACAAACACATAGAGCACAGTTTTCACAAACAAAAAAGATGTCACATTTTCACAATACAAGCATGAACTCACATACTGCAATGGTATTTTGAATCAAAAATAAAATGTAATTTAGCTTGAATGGTATTATTGTACCACCCAAATCAAGAAACTAAAAGTAAACACTATAGAAAAGCTAGTGCCGCCCAATTTTAATAACAAAAGGGTAAATTAATAATTTAATAGCTCACTTCTGCAAACCATCTAGCCTACATGAAATAAAAATGTGTACCATCCACTATAGCAACCTAAAAACATCACACAGTCAGTCCAACATTAAGGCTAAAGGACGGATAAGGAGTGGAACCACCATAATTGGAGTTTCTCTGCCTTATTAAGTGTATCCATATATAGAAAAGTTGGTAATGCCAAATTTTACTCATGTGTATCCATATTAAGTGTATCCATGTATATGAAAGGATAAACCAACATAGATACATATTAAACCTGGATCTATTAAGTACCGAGAAGGATCCAATTTATTTAGGCGTAATTTTTTATGTTAAATTGTTTACACCTTAAGAAATTGGAACCTTCTCGGTGCTTAATAGTTCTAGTTTTAAGATGGATCTATGCTAGTTTTAATTTTATTTTATTTTATGAGCCTACATGAATTTTTTTAATTTTTTTTAATTTTTTATCACATTATGTAACATGACAAATGTGATAAACTTGACAAATGTGACATCATCTCCCCCATACTGGGTTGTAAGCACCTCGCTACTCTTGGTGCAATTAATAATTTAATAGCTCACTTCTGCAAACTATCTGACCTACATCAAAATACAATGTGTGCCTTTCATTACAACAACCAAAAAAAATCACATACCCAATCCAACATTAAGGCGAAACGATGGCTAAGTAGTGGAACCACCATAATTAGAGCTTCTATGTCTTATTAAGTGTATCCATATATTTTCCAAGGGATGAAAATAAAATTTTTAAAACAAAGTAGCAAACTAAGATTGGAGGAGAGTAAAATTAATATGGAACATAAATCTAGAGTTTTGCTTGGAAGATGTGTGGTCATTGACTTCTCTATAAACATAACAACCCAGATATAGTCACTAATACATAATATCAAAATTGTGACGGTTTTTCGTTGCTATTCCCATGTTTTTTTATCTCACTTGCGACAATAACAGCCACAATGTTTCGTGGCACTTATTGCGTGGATATATTGACGAACTTTATAAATCATCAATATAGAGATGAAAACTAGCCTCCACGTATCTTGTATATCATGGCCTTGGAATTGATTTTTTAGAATTCATTTTCTACGTTTCGTCGCTCTATCGACACAGTTTTCATCCCTATAACGACAAAAATATGGCCAAAAACTGCTACACAAAATCTAGTTTCCATGACAAACCGTGGAAAACGTTCGACGATCATTGGTCTCTCTATCGATGAATTCTAGAATTTGGATAGAAAATTATTCCACACAGTTGTCGCTTTATCGAACAATTTTTGATCCCTTGAACGACGAAAATATGGCCAAAAACTGTTAGACAAAATTTAGTTTCCATGTAAAACCATGGAACCTATTAGACAAAAGTTGGTCACTCTATCAACAAATTCTGGAATTTGAACAGAAATTTCTTCCACGCAAAACCGTGGAAAACCAAACACTTTCGACGAAATCTGCAAGCTTAACGGTAATTGTTCCATGAAACTGTGTCTCTAGTGACGGTATTCCTGTAAATCCACCCTAGGTTTCAATGGTTTTACATTACCCACGACGTAAGTTGGTCAATATTGAGACGAAACCTAGAGGTTTCAAAAAAAAATTAAAAACCGTGTAAAGGCACCTTCCTTTCCACGGTTTTGGATCTTCAATAAGTTACTGTAAAAAAATACAACTATATTTTAAAGACAAAGAAATGGATAAAATATAAGACAGGAAAGGTGATTTATAGAAAATAAATATATGGGGAAAGTAAGATATGGGAAAAAACATATTGAAGTAAATGGAAAAAAAAGTAAACGGAAAGTTTAGGGGGGGGGTCAACAAGTGTTAACTGACTCTAAAAAATAAGGCATAATGATTTAAAAAGTGCCCAAAAGTACCCAAAGTGCCCCTAAGCATCCTAATTATTGCCTCAAAAACTGTTTTTTGATTAGGATGCACAAATTCATAATAATTGGCTAAAATACATAATTAGAGGCTAAAGTGGCACCTCTTAGAGCGGATTCTATGACAAGGTAGGAGGGTACATCTATAAAAATACCATCGATAAAATACGTTGTAACCAGCACATGGATCGTATAAACATTAATTAAATTGATATTCTAGGCACCACTAAGAGTTAATTTCTATGATAAGGTAGGGGGGTACATCTATAAAAATACCATCAATAAAAGACATAGGCACCACTGGGCTTGGATCAACTTATTGTGATCTGAAATCAGGTTAAGCTCACTGGGGCTTAAATATCCCACAAGGGCTTGGAAGGATGCTCACGGAGCTTGGAAGAAGCCTGCAGAGGCCTGTAGATACCCGTAGAAGCTTAAAGAAGCCCACAAGTCAGAAGTAAAGGAAGCCCATGTTCTAAAGATGAAGGGATGTCGAGCTTCGAAGACTGAGGAAACCCGCAGGCGTAAATGGAGCCAGAGAAGGTCAAGCCCACAATTTTCGGAAGAGATGAAAATGAAAAAATGATCCTTCTTATGCAACCACCTCAAGCAT
This sequence comes from Pseudotsuga menziesii, assembly GCA_001517045.1. NCBI lineage: Eukaryota > Viridiplantae > Streptophyta > Pinopsida > Pinales > Pinaceae > Pseudotsuga > Pseudotsuga menziesii. Next base: position 639,155 of record LPNX010452732.1, read on the forward strand.
GGCCAAAATAGATCAAATTTAGTACCAAATATGCCCGAAAGAAAAAAAAATTCCCTTGAGCACATGATAGGAAAGAGACATGTTAATCAACAAAAAATTGACAACTTTGTTCTATTCTTTTACTATGCATACAAAAAATTCATCATAGATCACCTTTTGGAATTGATCAGAAGCAAGTTGCAAAGTTGAGAATTCAATTTGTAGTTTAGAAACCATATCAAAATTTCCCTGGAGACACTCCTCGTAAAATATCATCACTTGCTCTACTACATGTGAAGAGGTACTAGTGATAATTCATCATACTACAAAAAACATATGGTGCATTGAATTCGTCTTTATTGAAAAATAAATAAATAATAAAAAAATAACTCAACCCCTAGGGAAAAAGAGTAGTTGTTCACCTGGAAAATCTGTGTAGGATCTTTGTAGTTCTAGCTGGTGGTAAGTTGTTTTGATGTTGCTCATTATTCGAAGAGGTGAATATGAAAAGTTTATCCTTCTTATGCAACCACCTCAAGCATGGCCAAAATTGGTCAAGTTAGTATCAAATATGCCCATAAGATAAAAGCAGTCCCCTAAGCACATGATGGGAAAGAGATATGTTAGTCAACAAATAATTGACAACGTATTTCTATTCTATTACTAGGATTGATCTCATGTAGCAAAAAAACTCATCATAAATTACGTTTTGGCACTGAGAAGTAGGTTGCACAGTTGAGCATGCAATTTGTAGTTTAGAAACCATATCATAATTTCCTAGGAGACACTCCTCGTGTAATAACATCACTTTATCTGCTACCTTTGAAGATCTATACATATGAATTTATGGTCCACATATGTGCCATGCAACAACTAAAATTTTATCATCACAGTAATCAAAATGTGTAAAATAGTGCAACCAATAACCAGGGTTAATCATTTAAAGTGCCATTTAGCATATGATTTCCAGATCTGTGTATGTGATAACATAGATATAAATACTAACTTAATTAAAATTTAGTTCCAAGCTAACCATAATGTTATTATCATTCACTCGATCCTGAATGTAAGCTCTGAAATATAAAATCATCAAGTCCCTTACCATCACCCAGCTATCAGTAGCAATAATTAGTGGTAAGAAAATCCAAAACAATACTCAATAAAATAATGTCAGAATTATATCACTATGCATTCAGAGATGTAAGGTTCCAGATCTCAGTAAAAAATCAAACTTACATTTACCCAGAAAATTAATGCAAATAGGGCAGAAAACTAATCAAATCAATAAGATATATTTATACAAAATACACCACCATATAAATAGTCTGAAATACTAACTTCTTTTCTATTTTGAATGTGCAGAGAAGGCAGCTAGCGAATACAAGGTCTGTAATACATATTGCATACCTGTATTTGATAAAGGAGAGGGCTCGAATTGTGGGAACAACAGGTCTGCATTTTTAAGGTTTTACATAGAAATTCTTTTTTAGGGCTTTCTTTTTTTATAAAATAGAAGTTACAAAAACACATAAAAATTAAGTCTAAAACCTAAGAGAAACAAAAATAATCTAAGAATAATATTTACAAGTATACAAATCAGAAAATTTAGTTTTGAAAGATAGATGAACAATTAGGGTTTGAAAAATTAAAATTTCTTAACCTGGGGTTTCATCATGCCGAAATTATAGGGAGAAGGGCAAAAAAAAGCCTAATTTCTTCTACGTGATTTTTCTTCTATTTTTCTACGTTGCTAAGAAGCATTTGTGTTTTATGTAGAAGGTTGTCTACTCCTTTGGATGATAGTCTAAAAGTAGTTATTTACTATTGGTTGTATCTCTTGTATCTTAATAGAATGAAATAGAATTTAAGGATAAAGACAAAGACATTAAGGATAAAGAACATGTCAAAACTCTTATCTTATCATTGTCATTTCGGCAGATCCATTCGCCCATACAACTTGATAAGAGCTGTCCACAAGATGCATTTCCATCACCAAGACCTCCATAAATCATCAAAGATAGAAATTTTATATGAGTAAATAATATATAAGCAAATAAACAGTCATTTAAATCCTACTACAAAGTCCTATAGAAATCAATGAACCATGAAATGTTAAATTTATTAACAATTTTTTAAGAAATAGACATGCATTTAAAAATTTACAACCATCTTTAATACATAGTAATAAAAGATTATTTATACCTTATTGAGCTCCTCTCAGTTTCGAGAATAGTTTTATATTCCCTACTGAACAGGGCCAACCACGTGAAGGTGGAAGCTCATATGGCCCCTCCCCCCCTCACATCGCTCTCAATTCCCCATACCCAATAAATGATGTTGTTTACATAGAAAACATTTGAAAATTCATGCATAACTAGGCTAGTCATCAAAATATATAAACATAAAAACATTGAAGCATAATGAGGTAATTCATATAAACATTGTTTTAGACTAACAACATCGATATACATCCAAATACAAGTCATGAATTTATACATCTACGTTTTCTCTAATTTCTATTTTTTTTGCATTGAAATAATTGATGGTAATTGGGATATTATCATCATCATTTGGTGGATTATCTACAAATTCATGTCCTTCTAATGTTTTTGTTTCCATTCCCTCATGTATCATGCTTCTTGTACGTCATTTACTAGGGCATGGCAGCAGTTTTGAAGGGGCATGAACTGCAACGACGAAAATGAGCATATCAATATGTTGAAATATTATTGAAATTAATAGTTCATCATTTTGATTAAAATTACAATATTGCTCTTTACCTGTCTGTGTAAATGTGACAGCTAGTGTGTTAATTGTTTCTCTACTTGCTAATTCCTCTTGCAGTTCACCCTCCTGAGCTTCATGGTCTTCGATCAAAAGAAGAAAATGTAAAAGTATATGTCGGGAAATAAATATCTATAATCACAGTAGATATTTCTATTTCCAAAGCACACATACTAGAATGGCCACTCTGCTCCCCACTATCATGGGACATGCACACGCCAACATCAACTGGTACATGCGATGTATCGTTGGATTCAGTGCTACGGTTGCACTATTGCTTAAAAGAAAACATAAATATTTAGTTATGGGTGATATAATAAAAACTGAATAGACTTTAATAGTATACTGCAATGATGTCCTTATTCATTTTATTTACCTGCATCTGTGTCATTGGAGAGATTGGAGTGTGCCCCAAGTTTTTTTGATATTCAATGACACTTTTAAAACCATAATTGAAACCAAGCTTTAGGTCTTCCTTGGTGGCAGCATCTTGGAACGTATTTCCCTGCAATGCATAACACATGTAAAATTCACTCTATCAAAAACAGATATTTGTTTGCTACTTTGAAATAAATATTCCCCACAATTAATCATTTAATTCTTACGATTCGGTCTCTTAGTTTTCTATAGCCACCCTGGCCCAGTCTATGTTGCCCATGCTTTTCCACTCTATCCTTGGTTTCCTTGGAGGTGTCCAGTAGCCTATATATGAAAATTTTGAAAAACATTAGATATCATAATTCTTGCTTAAAACAAAAAAGAAAAAAAAATGAGCATATTTCACTCAAAAGATGATATGTGTTGTACCTTGCTTTTCCAAGCCGTGGTTGTTTTCCTTGTCTTTTTAGCAAGTTCTCCTTTGCATTCTCTATGAGTGCCTTCCACTCTTTCTCCAAAACCATGGGAGGGTGCTCATGCTTGAGGTCAAGTTGCAATTTATCCCTATATTGGGCCCTGGTATATTTTAAATTCTTTCCGGCTAACTTTGAAACCACTTTCTTGTTGAATGTATTTTCGAACAAGTTTACCATGTGGTCTATCAATACATCTCTCTTTGTGTTATCTTAGCTATTCCACCGTGTGAGAATGGTGGGGCCAAATAGCTCCAATGCTTTGTCATTCAAATTCTTGTAGAAAACATTGTTTCCTGCAGAAACGTGTAATCCATTAATTTATAATATTTTCAGCGTATGTCCATTTCAATTTCATGATTAAAATGAATAAAATAATTAATAAATACCCACAATCTTTTAAATCTTGATCAGAACACAAGCGTCATCTACCAGAAAGGTTAGATCTAGTGATCAGGTGCTTTTAACTCGTGCTACTCCAAGAAAATTTTCCTGGTCATCTACAATAGGTTCATCTACGGAGTCATGTGGAGTCCTAGGCTCTGTCTCATCATGCTCCGACATGTCATGCTGATCAAAATCAGTGCCCTCATCAATGGATTCAAGGCCAACCAGAGGAGTGTCAAAAATCCTCATTCGTACATTTCTTTGTCGGTGTTATTGCTGCATTGGTACATGACTACTACCTATACCTATCTCGATAATTTCTCTAGTCATGGGTTGTAAAAACTCCTACAAATGAAAAAATTTACTTTATCAAATCGGTTGGAAAAATAGAAAACATAATATCAGATATGAAATCATGTCATAGCTTAAAAAAATATGTGAATATGCCACTTACCCCATAAGATTTTATTTGTTCTTTCAACTCTTCAATCCTTTCCCTGATCTCCTGTGTCATGGACCTTATGCAAGCGAAGGAGATCATCTCTATGTTTGCCTTTTTCAGGGCCTTCTTTATAGTATCCATAGGGTCTATGGAATAGTAAATTTCATCCTCAAGCTCCTCATCACCCAAATGAAGTGCACTGGACTAAATTCATCAAACTGTAAAATTAAGAAAATTATTTTTAACATCATTCAAACATTGTTATTGTAATGAAATTTAGTTACTATTAAGAACTAACACTTACCTGATGCGGTGTTGTGGCCAGTGACTTCCCATGGTCACCCCCTACTGATCTACTTCTAGTGGGTGATTTTCCATGGTCACCCTGGACCATGGAAGTAGCAGGTGCCTTTCCACGGTCCCCACCCTGACACGATAAATCAATCAATAATTCACCATAAGCACATAAAAATGCGAATGTCAACAGTGGAAATCGAATGCTAACAGAAAAAATCAAAACATTTAGTTATTATATTTAACACTTACCTGATGGGGCAAAGAGCGTGACCTTCCACGGTCACCCCATACCATGGAAGCAGTAGGTGCCTTTCCACCAGCACCACCCTGACACAATAAATCAATAAATAAATGTTATGAAAATAATTGTAACATAATAAAAAATGAGATATTGCAATAATATTTATTTTTACCTTAGAAGTAGAGGACACATGTTCTGTTCCATGACAAACATGGGCATGAGACCCTTGCCACAGTGTAATAAGCATGTTGTCACATGGAAATATTTTGGGGTTGGAGTTTCTAGTTATTGTAGTCATATTTAGTTACTATATTTAGTTGAGTCAATAATTGTAACATCAACAAAAATGAGACATTGCAATAATATTTACTTTTACCTCCGATGGAGAAGATACATGTTCTGCTCCATGGTGATGAGCAAACCCCTACCATAGTGTAATAAGCATGTTATCATATGGAAATATTCACAATAAGCATGGAAAAATTGAATGGTAATAGTGGAAATTGAATGTTAACAGAAAAAATATCAACATTTAGTTATTATATTTAACACTTATCTGATGGGGCACAAAGTGTGACCTTCCACGGTCACCCTTGACCATAGAAGTAGAGGACACATGTTCTATTGCATGACGACCATGGGCAGACCCCTGCCATAGTGTAATAAGCACGAAAAAAGTGAATGGTAAGAGTGGAAATAGAATGTTAACAGAAAAAATCTCAACATTTAGTTATTATATTTAACACTTACCTGATGGGGCACAAAGCGTGACCTTCCACGGTCACCTTGGACCATGGAAGTAGAGGACACGTGTTTTGTTGCGTGACGTCCATGGGAAGATCCCTGCCACAGTGGAATAAGCATGTTGTCACATGGAAATCTTCTTGGGTTGGAGTTTCTAGTTATTGTAGTCATATTTAGTTACTATATTTAGTTGAGTCAATAATTGTAACATAAACAAAATTGAGATACTGCAATAATATTTACTTTTACCTCCGAAAGAGGAGATACATGTTCTGCTCCATGGGGATGAGCATACCCCTACCACAATGTAATAAGCATGTTATCATATGGAAATATTCACAATAAGCACGACCAAAGCGAATGGTAATAGAGAAAATTGAATGTTAACTCAAAAAATCAAAACATTTTGTTATTGGCGTCATATTTATTTACTATATTTAACATTTATCTCACGAGGCATAGATTGTGACCTTCCACGGTCACCCTGGACCGTGGAAGCAGCATGTGGCTTTTCACTGCTGCAACCCTGACAAAATAAATCAATTAATAAAAGTTGAGTCAATAATTGTAACATAAAAAACAATTGAGATAAGCATAACAGTGTAATAAGCATGTTATCACATGGAAATATTCACAATATGCACGAAAAAAGCGAATGTCAATCGTGGAAATGGAATGTTAACAAAAAAAATTGAAACATTTAGTTATTGTAGTCATGTTTAGTTACTATATTTATCATTTACTCGATGAGGCATAGCGTGTGACCTTCCATGGTTACCCTGGACCATGGAAGCCACATCTTTTTGATTTAAGTTGTAATCGATCAACAACTCTTCACCTGGAAGTATTGTTTTTGTTGCACATACAAATATACGATGTTCTTCACATCCCTCAAATTCGCAATTCGGTTTCTTACTTGTTGTCACTGGCTGTGTACTATTTACAAAGCCAACAATGTTTCCAGATGCTTTTGGTCTCCCATCAATATACATAGTCACCCCTTTGTTTTCATTGTGTTCTACTAGTTGTATATAATTTGCGACAACTCCGTATCTCCTCATGCTTCGAGTATATTGGACCAATATCAACCAGTTATTGTATCTATATAATGGTCTGACATACTCCATAAATTCAATTACAGTGCCATAGCTGACCTTTATGCCATCCATGGAAAATAGCCCCAATCCATGTAAGGACAAAGGAGCAATGCAATACGTCCTCCCATTGATGAAGAAATATGTGTCCACTTGAGGTAGCTTATTAGGTACCCATCATTGCACTAGATGTCTATACCTCAAGCGCAACTCAATGTCACCTATGCTCTCAGCATCATAATTACATGACCCTCTGTTGGCAATAAAATATTGCATGCATCTATGAAATCTTTTCCTTACCTTTTCAGATCTAGTTGATATATAATTGGTAGATCTAGTACAACACGTATCACTTTCAACCTCTCCTACTATATCTTCACCATCACTCGAGGAAGATAGATCTGATAGATACCTATTTGGTGGTACCTACACTTGATAAAACAAGAATGTAAGCTACCAAGAGGATATAATTTAGCACACAAATATATTTACTTGTAATGTTTTAATATCAAAAGTTTTTCCTTCCCAAAAACTTTACCAAAAGCTATTTTTCTCTCAAAGGTGTAATTTATTTTAGATTTATTTATATTTGAATTATTTTTAAGTATAAGAAACGTTTTGATTTGGTTTGGAATTTGTTCACAACACGGATATAGAAGTGTGTTTCTTGGGCCACTTGACTAGTTAATGCATGCAAAGAGGTTTGGGGTTCCCCCTCATATAGATCATATTGGGGATTCAATTTGGAATGGGAGGTGGTCATATAGCTTCATCATGGATTTCCCACCAAAACTCGACGACTTTAGTCTAACACTCCCTCTTCCACAGTGGTTTGATATGCAAGTTTCCTCGTGCAAGGTACTCCTTCTCTAACTATGTGCCTGATGTTTTTTAAATAGGATAACATTGTGAAATGTCACCAAATTTAGACCAATTATAGGTAGTCTTGAGAATTGGTGACATTTGGTGAACTAATGATTGTGAATATACATATCCTATAGATGCTCATTAATGACAAAATAACTTTTGATGGGCATAGACATGTATGATAAAGTTGGAAAAAGACTAAGCGGTGAAAAATTGTCCTAAAGCAGTAGTCTTATGAAAATGCCTACCAAATTTCATAAGAAGGAGAAAATGCCCGCCATGTCCTTCCATCCCATAGTTGGTTGAAGTATCTATCTAACCACGACACCAATTCTCAGAACAATTGTTTGAGGAAGAAGATACAGGCCTCCCAAAAGAAGTTCTTTTTGGTCAAATTAGACAAGTTGCTCTAGGAGAATGCTCGCCATAGTTTATGGGTTGAAAGAAATGCCCATACCATATGGGAATCTTGTAGGTGGTTGTGTTTTCTACCTGACCATGTTCTTATTTTGACCTGAAAGTACCTAAGGCAGAAATTATGGATCTGCCAAAATAAGATCTCAAGCAGCTTTTACATCATACTTCAGTAAAATGCCCGCCGTGGAGAGAGAATGTAGTTCCAGAGGATGAAACTAGTCTTAATGGATTCATCTGGTTTTCCTCCATCCATTGGATGTCTTACACTCCAATTTTGATGAAAATTTGAAATCACCTTTGAGACATAGGGTTTAAACAAATTGACTAAGTGTCAAATCACAAGGTTGAAGAGGCATTTGGAAATGCCCGCCAAAGCCTGTCTGAGTGATGATAAATTCATCAAAAGGTATAGGCATGTTCTTTAATGAACTGGCTATCCATCCATGTTCTTATTTTTTCTTATGGTGACCACATGAGAAAAATATCAGCCCGCCAAAAGAGGTTAAAACACTAGCTTGCATATCCAAAAATATGAAAAATTGACTGAGTGTTGAAAACAGGAGGTTGAGAGCCCACTTGGAAATGCACACCAGATTCAACTCTTTAACTAATAAATTCATCAGATGTTATAGGTCCATTCTTTGATGATCTTGGCATCCACTCATGATCTCAGTTTCCTTCTGGGTGTTCACACGTGTGAGATATGAGTCTGCCAAAATGTCACTTGGCACAATAATGACTAGAGCCTGACAAAATTCACTAAGTGTTGAATTGAGCAGTTTAAAGTGACTTCTAGAGACTGTTTGTTTGTTAGTAATGTTTTAAGATGACATGGTCTTGTTCCTAGTTGAGGTGGATACCTAGCCATACCCCTAGTTTGTTTAAAGATGGTCAAGATGTGAAAAATAAAAGTCTGCCAAAATTTAGAAAAGTATAGTCTTGGTGAAATAAAAGAGTAAGCTACAGGAAATTAATAAACATAAATTTATAAAGGGAATTCTGCATATGTTGAGAAGGATTTTAGGATAGTATTTTGGAAGATATGATGTGATTGAAATTACAGAGCATATATTTAAGGAAGAAATGCTCGCATAGGGTTTAATGAAGACACACGCATGCCACAATATTCTTGATAAACTTCAGACTCTTTGAGATATGACAAACAGAGGCGACCACTCTAACTACCATGGTATATTCCATACAGAGGGAAAAAAATATAAGTGTCGTTGAAAAATAATACTTGTATCAAATGTGTATTTAAAGAAGAAAGAGGTATGAGGGTCAATTTACTGGAGTCAATTCAAATTATAGCCCATGAGTCCCAAGGAACTATACATTGTTCCAAAATCCAAACCAGTAAATGGGAAAAGATTGCAAAGTGTGTTGTAATTCAAGTAAAAGTGAGCACAAAAATAAAATAAAATTCTTCTTTAAAGGAGAAATAGGTCTTAGGTTGAATTGTACGCAGTCATTATAATTGCAGCTCCTATGGCACTCTACAAAATGTTTTAGACACATAATAGAAAAAAATCACAAAAACTTGAAAAGTGTGCCATAATCCATGTAAAACTGACAATCAAAGCAAAATTAAATGTGTCTTTAAAGGAGAAAGAGGTCTCATGTTCAATTTTCGACAGAACAGTTCAAATTATAGCTCATAGAGGACTCTATTCTAGACCATTAAATAGAACACCAGTACACAAGCTTGCACTCTATAGAATGTTTCAGACATATAATAGAATAAAATAACAAAATCTTGCAATTTTTGCCATAATCAAGGTAAAACTAATTATTAAAGAAAAATTAAATGCTTGGAAGAAACATGTCTCAGGTTCAAATTTTGGACAGAATCGGTTGAACCAGTTCAGATTATAACTCCTACAGGACTCTGCACACTGTTCTGGACCATTAAATAGAATAAAATTATAAAAGCTTGCAAATTGTGCCATAATTAAGAAAATTATACAAGAGCATGACTGGCTTACAGTGCTCAACCCATATGCCTTTTCCTCGAATTTAAGGAGGAGCTTCAGATGCTCCAATAATAGAAAACCCTTACTAGATCCACCGATAATAGAAGAGATGGTAGCACAACAAAAAAATTATAATTTCAGTATGACTGTACCGAATCCGTATTGGTTCATAAATTTGACATATTTTTCCCAAATTCCTACGCTACTAGGGTTAATGGGATTATAGAATTCGTTGGGCCCTTTGTTATCCTCTGGACTACGGTTGAGTTGTTTTGTTATCCTCTATACTGTGGCTGGATTGCCTCCAATAGGAACGCCAATATCCTCTGGACTGGTATCCCCTACTCCTCGATTTACCACTGCTCTGCTCATCAAATTACTAGTGCTCTAGATGCTGCTAATGAACTAGTGCACAGGAGTGAACTTGTCCGTTGTTGTTTTGCTAATGAGATAGTGCACGTGTGTTTTTGAATTCTACATTTTTTTTTGTTTATTTGCATATTTTATATTTTGTGTTTTGTTTTGTTTTTTTATTTTGCATATTTACCTTTTGTTTAGTTTATTTTGGGTTTTTTTTATTTGCATATTTTATATTTTGTTGCATTTTAAATTAATTATAGTTAAACAACTCTATTTTTTTAATTTACTGTAGTTTAGATTAATTGAATTTAATTGAACTAGGATTTTCTCATAAATTGTATTGGTTGCATTGCTTATAGTGAGATCCTATACATAAGTCCCTTCAAGGACAAACACAATCATGATGCAGATGATCATGATGATCATGATCATGATCATGATGAAGATGACAAAGATGATGGTGATGACGACAACAACAATCATCATCATCATCATCATTATCCTCATCATCATCCTTGTCATCATCATCACCATCGTCTAATTCGTCGACTTCATCAATATCATCATCATCATCATCTTCATAATCATCGTCATCCTCGTCTCCTTCATCGTCATCATGATATTATTCATCATCTTCATATTCCTCCTCCTCCTCCTCATCATCATCATCATTATCGTCATCATCAACATCTTCATTACCACCGTCATCATCTTGATCATCATCCTCGTATTCGTCATCATCATCATCAACATCTTCATATTCATCGTCATATTCATCATCAACATCATCATCATCCAATTCATTAGCATCTCCATTGTCATTATCATCATCATCATCATCATCATCATCATTTTCATTATCATCATCATCATCTTCATCATCATCATCATCATCTTCATTGTCACAATTTTAGGGGGATCCCAGTGAATGAAGACGTCTACATGATAGGGGGAGCAGCCAGTTGAATGAAAAATTAAGGATTGCTCCTAACACCCATTCCAAGGACAAATCTGACAATTCAATATGATCCAAGGAAGTAGTAAGAAAAATACAACTTATTGGGCCCTGTGAAGCCTACTGTTCTGTTGTAGCTGCAACATTTTCCCAAAATTCAAAAAACAATTTGGGACCCTCCTTTTTATTTTTTATCTTGCCTGGGAGTGTGTGGATCCCTGAACTCTGTTTTCTCTGCTATAAATTTGGATTTTGAGGTTGATTGTTTTTCATTCATCTCGGAAGTTGAGTGACCTAAAAAAAAACTACCAATGCCTTGACTGTGGAACTTAGCAATTTTCCGCTATTTCGATTGTATTGCTGTCGGAGTTTGGTTGAAGTTTGAGTCGAGGTTTTTCTTATTTATGCAGCCGTTGTTTCAGAGATGAAATGAACTATTTAACCACTGCACAACTTTAAAGTTTTCCAAGCACTTAATGTTTTCGATGATTTTTTTACTCGCTATCAGAAGCCTATTCATGTTTGAGTCGGAGCTTTAGTTCCCTACACGACGGCCATTGCAGAAACTAAATGATGATTGTCCCGATGGAAATTCTAGTTTTTCACCAATGCACTTTTATTTCAATTGTCTTTTTGGACTATTGGCGGTTTCATTTTATCATGGTCGTGGAGCCCATAGCTTTACTATTAACGATTCCATGTCTTATTGTTTTTCTCTTCGCTATCAAAAAGTTTTATGACTTTGATCGAAGGCTGTAGTCTGATTGCTTTCCACCATTGCGGCTCCCGAGCGAACTAAATGTCCGCCATATAACTTCTTCACTCGTCGATGTTTTGTTCTAGTTTTTTCCAATATGTTTTATTTGCTGCGGAGCCCGTAGTCTTTCTGTCTTCTGACATTGCGGCTGCATAATGCACTAACCATCCAACTTATAGAGTTGCTGACTACTGATGTTTTATGTGACTGCGGAACCCTTAGTCTATACGTTTTCCATCGTTGCGGCATTTTAGTGAACTAACCACCCAAAGTTTATGTCGTTCCATTCACTGACGAGAAGTCTTTCCATCCGATGCTTTAGTATTTAGTCTTTCCAACGTCGATAGACTTAATAGTCTCGCGGGACCCGTAGTCTATTCGTTGTCCGCCATTGCAGCTATGATTAGGACTATTCCTCCGTAATCATTAGAGTTTCTGATCGCCAGTGATATTTCTTGTTTCGCGGAAGCGGTAGTCAATCTATCTTCCACCGTTGCGACTGCGTAATGAACTTTATCGCTGATGACTAGTAGTTTTGAGCTCCGACTGTTGGCTTTAGATTTGATGGCCGCCGATGTTTTTATGTTGACCGTGGAACTTTTAGTCTGACAAAGGCCTGCCATTGCAGTTGTGAATGGGACTATCCTATCGATGTATGTAGTAATTCTACCCTCCATTTAAAGTATTGTTTTCACCCAATGCTTAATGGTTCAAGTCACTGATAAGGGTTTTTTCCGTCGTTTTGTGAGTTTTTTACCCCTATCTTATGGGTGGCGGAGGTTTCATTTTCTTATCATTTTAAGGTTTTTGCGACGAGAGAACAATACGGGGCCTCATTTTGATGATCAGTTTTATTGTTAGTATGGTTTATGTTTGTTGAAAAGATGCAGTCCAAATTAATGATGAATTTTTGTTTTAATTGCAGACGAACTTAGAAGATTCTCCATACCCAGTTTGATGATTACTGTTGTGAAGAAGGACAAAGAAGAAGGAAATTGGCTGAAAAGTGATAGGCAGAGATGTTCTGAGATCAACGAGATCTTAAAAAGGACAAATAAAAGACAAAGCAGAATCAATAGCAATAGAGGCCCAAGCTTGGAAAAGGTTCATCAGTTACCGAGCTGGTCTCGTTTTATGAAGTACTCATAATTCTTAATTTGAAATGTAACACATTATATGAATCATGAGAACTCACAAAAGGACAAAATTGTGATATTAAACTGTCGGGGGAGTCCAAAGGTCACCCGAGGGGGGAAGCCTAAGGGTTTTTCTATTTTGTTTAAATATAGGAAAGTTAGAGGGAATAGAGGACTTTTTCCCAGTTATATTTGTGAAGACATATTGTAAGAAGAACTGTTTCCTTTTGCAATAGATAATTACAATTTTCCTGTTGGAGAAAGCTTGGTGGAATGTTCAAATGTTGTGCTATGGATTTGTTGAAGAGGAACTATTTCATTTTCAGCTTTGTGTCCATTAACTATGAGATCATTCTAACTCTTTGAACCTATGTTCTTGTATGAATGTTCTCTAGTTTATTTTATGAAAATTTCCGCTATGAGTAATGAATGTTGTTCATAAACAATTAGCTATCTGGTTGTTCAAATATATTTAATGTTCATGCATTTTGAAAGAAGTATCAGCTATCTATGATTTTTCATAATGCATGTACAAAATACATTAGTCATTAATGAATGACAATTTTGCTCCCTAGGGATAGGTTAGGTAGTTAGTTTTAATTTCTTGCTATGTGTGATTTAGATGTGAGAGAGTTTAAGACGAGAGGTAAGAACCTACGCATCACATTGTGACCACTCCTCGTATTCTCTATCAATCTGCATTTTAGATAGGCACTTGCATATCATACTTAAAACTAAAAACACAAAAATATACACAGTGGACCAGGCCGCGACTGGTAAAACCTTTTATTTTTGTTACTTGACCTACGGTAGCCAGACCACAAACCGAACAAATTCCCTACACCAAACAGTCACGGGCTAGTTGGGAACATTGACTGGGGAGAATCCCTTACTGTTGTTTCCTGTGATTTTCCAGGACTCAACAATTTTGGCGCTAGAAGGAGGGCTGGGAGTGCATGGCTAGCAGAGGAAACCCGTTTCCTCGAAATTACTCCACCAATGATAGTTCTAAAAGTAGTTTCTTTCCCAATTCAACTCCTGAAGAGAAGTGGAAGGAACACTTGTATTCTGTTGATAACGAAGTTGTTAATGATCTGAGAAGACATACCAGGGCTTATGTGAAGAAGATTGGAGGATTACCAATTATCCCTCACTTACCTAGAACAGAATACAAGAAGAAAGACCATCCTGTATTGGAAGACTCAGTGTTGGTTGGATATTTGGAAGAACTTGTAGAAACAACCTTGTAGGAAGTTGTTCAGCCTTTGAATCAAGTAGGCCCAGATACACCTTACGGTTCACCTGTTAATACTCCTTTTCATTCACCACCTCACTATCCACCCAGACTCATGGTAGGCGTAAATGCAAACCAGCCACCCAACCCACCAAATCCACCACCTGCTTGGAAGGCTCGGTCACCTTTAAACCTGGCAGCCCCTTTGCATGACTTACCTTAGGCTTTTGAGAAAATGATGCCTAATTTTGATCCCAATGAAAATATTTTAGTAGATGACCATTTGAAAAGTTTCTATTTGGCAATAGAAGGATTAAGGGCTGGGGAACATGAGGATGTAGTTTGTAGACTTTTTCCACACACCCTTAAAGGAGCAGCAGCATTGTGGTACTTTGGTTTTCCTGCAAACTCTATCCCAGATTGGGATACCCTTGAAAATATTTTCAAAAGTAAGTACGCAGCCCAAAAGATGCATGCAGCACTAATGAAAGGTTTAGGTGCTTTAAAAAAAGAAAGGAAATAAAAGGTACACAATTTCACTCAAAGATTTTCTGCTTACCTCAAGAAATTCTCTACAACTGATAAGCCCTCTGATAAATTTCTGATTGAGTATTATACCTCAGCTTTAGGTCTAGACTTGGCTATATTCGCAAAAGCTCAAGTTAAGCCTACGTTAGTAGAGACTTATGAAGAAGCAGAAAGAGTAGAGGCTGAAAAGGAAAGTATAGAATATTATCCTGAGCAATCTGGAGAAAATACTTCTAGGAAAAAAACCTTATTGTTGTCTAAACCTAAAGAGGAGCAATCACATGATTTTGAGGGGATGTTAAAGATGATGCAAAATTTTTCCAACAGAATAATAGATTTGGAGAAGGAAAAAGAAGCTTAGAAAGCTTATAAGCCTTACTACAAAAAAAGGGAAGATAACAACCAATTCAAGACCCCTCCGCACGGTTCAGCATCAATGAATCTGACAGAGGTAGGGATGGATAATTTTTGCACTTTTCACCAACAACCCCATTCTAAAAATAATTGTCCTCAATGGTTAAATTCAATGACGTTGGTAATGAATCGACTCTTGGATTCTAAATTGACTAAGGACAATGATGAGGAGGAAAAAGGTAATAAGACCATAGAAAAACAAGAAAATGATACCATATTTTTATGGGATTGTGTCTCGTTGTTTGATACAGAAAAAAGTACTCTAATACCTGAGAATATACCAATGACAACAAAAGACCTGAATTTAGTAAAGAAAGACAATTCAATAATCTCAAAAATTAAGAAGTTGCAAGAGAATGTCAGGGAACAACCAAAGAACAATGTTGAGGACAAAGTACCTGAAATCACCATTATCAACCAGGATTCGAAGAAAATCAACAAGCCTGCTAAGCCTATGGAATACCAAGTAGGTGTTAGCAAAGAAAATGCTAAAAGGCCTGAAGAGATACCCATAGAAAACCAACCTGTGGAGGAAGATGTCAAATCAATGGGGAAAGGGAAAGCTAGGTTTAAAACCCTACCTTTCCTGTTGACTCTAGAAATTTTGAACCATAAGGTGCATAATTTTCTGGTAGATTATGGATCATCAGTGAATGTTACGCCACTCGTATTTTGCAAAACAATTAATGGGCAGCCAAAACCTACTGCTTGGGAAGTCACTCAACTAGATAGAACTAGTGTCAAAGTAGTGGGGGAAATGGAGAATGTTCTCATTTGTTTATCTGCAAATGAAAAGATATGTCAATTTATTGATATTGTGGTGGTGGACATATCGGATGGGTATGGACTTATTCTAAACTGAGATTGGTCCGCAAGGTTAAAAGGGTATTTTACTTCAGATTGGTCACATTTATGGTTGCCTCATAAAGGGGTCCCAAACCGGATCAAAATTTTAAGGGAACCTTACATGAAACATACTACCACTAAGTTGGAAGAAGAAAAGGAACCAACAAATTTTGTTTTGGGGAATTATATAATGGAGCTTAAACTAAGACATCTGGCATCAAAAGAAGCTAGCAATATGACTGACACTCAACCCGATCTCCTTCGGTTTTCACGGGCTGATGAGATTGATTGTAAAATAGTAGTTTGAGTTTCAGATATAGTATTTTCAAGACCAGTAGATGAAGTTTTTTATAATGGTTAGGTCTTTTTCATTTTGTAGTCAAGCCTAGCCCCTTAACTTACAAATTGCCAGATTTACAAGGGTAGGCAGAGAACTAACCACCAGTTAGTGGTTTAGTTCTCCAATTTTATTTTCCTTGCTGCTTTTTATTTTCTTGATTATCTTGTACATAAATAAATTGATTTGGTTGTTTAATTTTGATTTATTTTATTTCTGTTGGTTTTAGTTAGATTTTGGTTGATTTCAATAAAAGAGGCAAACGTTTGGTTGCATGGAGAGCATCAGAATTCTGGATTAACTAAAATCTTTGATTATAAGACTGTGTACTATTGTTTTATCTGAAGGAATTTCTTCTAGTTT
The DNA here is from genome assembly GCA_001517045.1 of Pseudotsuga menziesii. NCBI lineage: Eukaryota > Viridiplantae > Streptophyta > Pinopsida > Pinales > Pinaceae > Pseudotsuga > Pseudotsuga menziesii. Next base: position 656,161 of record LPNX010452732.1, read on the forward strand.
AACAGTTTTCCTAAATGGCTATGAACACATTGAAGTCCTACTTAATCCTTGTAAAATAACTCAGGATCAAAATTATGGAATGCTCTTTCAAGGCTCCATCCATCTAACATGTCAAAATATCCTAGGGGGTGACAGCAAGAGACCCACGGAAAGGAAGCAGGGTAAACAATATATTATATATAAATGATCCCATGCTAAGAATTGAAAGCCAAAAAGCAGATAAGAGTAAAAAAAAAAAAACTCCTATGAAAGCAATAGGTACCAAAACAAAGTACTAAATCATTTAAGTACAAAGCTTCCAAAAAGTTCTTCTTCATCCATGAGCTGAAAATTAAATACATCTCTCACACAAAAGGACACTATGGATAGAGGAGCCTGAATAAAAAATTCAGAAAGAAAGGCATGCAGGAGGACTCATAAAGAACAAAAAAAGTCTAAAAGCATAAAAAAAGTGCAAAATGGAATGGGAATGAGGAACAAATGAATATTTATGTTTACCATATGTTACGATCCTGTGGTGTCCAAGTTGGAAGCTACCCGAAGACAAAGGTAAAAATGAAACTCATTTTCTTGGCCTTGAAAGAGTTATCTTGACTTTGAAATCTTGGTTTCCTTTTTCCAAAATTGGACTATCATCAATGATTAAAAGTGCATACATTTGCCATTTGGGAAATCTAGACATCTAGAAGAAGTCAATATGTTGGTTTTATTGTCAAATAGTCTGTTACTTAAGGAAGAATTTGTCCAGAGATCTGGGTTCACCAGGTAGTCGCCAATTGTTGCAGTTGCAACATTTTCCCAAAATTCAAAAAAAAAATTGGGACCCTCCTTTTTATTTTTTATCTTGCCTGGGATTGTGTGGATCCCTTAACTCTGTTTTATCTGCTATAAATTTGGAATTTGAGGTTGATTGTTTTTCTTTCATCTTGGAAGTTGAGTGACCTAAAAAAAAAACTGCCAATGCCTTGACTGTGGAACTTAGCAATTTTTCGCTATTTCAATTGTATCGCTATTGGAGTTTGGTTGAAGTTTGAGTTGGGGTTTTTCTTCTCTATGCGGCCACTGTTTTGGAGATGAAATGAACTATTTAACCGCTGCACAACTTTAAATTTTTCCAAGCACTTAACGTTTTCGGTGATTTTTCCTTTTTCGATGATTTTTTTACTCGCTATCGGAAGCCTATTCATTTTTGAGTCGGAGCTTTAGTTCCCTACACAGGCATCGTTGCAGAAACTAAATGATGATTGTCCTGATGGAAAGTCTGTTTTTTCACTGATGCACTTTTATTTCAATTGTCTTTTTAGACTGTTGGCGGTTTCATTTTATCATGGTCGCAGAGCCCATAGCTTTACTATTGACGATTCCATGTCTTATTGTTTTTCTCTTCGCTATTGAAAAGTTTTATGACTTTGATCGAAGGCTGTAGTCTGATTGATTTGCGCCATTGTGGCTCCTGAGTGAACTAAATGTCTGACATATAACTGCTTCGCTCGTCGATGTTTTGTTATGGTTTTCGCCAATATTTTTTATTTTCCGCAGAGCCCGTAGTCTTTACGTCTTCCACCATTGCGGCTACGTAATGCACTAACCATACAACTTATAGATTTGCCGACTGATAATGTTTTATGTGACTACGGAACCCTTAGTCTATACATTTTCTGTTGTTGCAGCGTTTTAGTGAACTAATCACCCGAAGTTTATGTCATTCCGTTCGCCGACGAGGATTTTTTTTGTCTGATGCTTTAGTATTTAGTCTTTCTGACACCGATAGACTTAATAGCCTCGCGGGACCCGTAGTCTATTCAATGTCTGTCGTTGCAGCTATGATTAGGACTATTCCTCCATAATCATTAGATTTTCCAATAGCCAATGATATTTCATGTTTCGCAGAAGCGGTAGTCAATCTATCTTCCATCGTTGCGATTGCGTAATGAACTTTATCACTGATGATTAGTAGTTTTGAGCTCTGACCGTCAGCTTTAGAGTTGATGACCGTCAATGTTTTTATGTTGACCACAGAACTTTTAGTCTGACTAAGGCCCACCGTTGCAGTTGTGAATGGGACTATCCTGTCAATATATGTAGTAATTCTGCCTGCCATTGAGAGTATTGTTTTCTCCCGATGCTTAATGGTTCAGGTCACCGATAAGGGTTTTTCCCATCGTTTTGTGAGTTTTTTACCCCTATCTTATGGGTGGCAGAGGTTTCATTTTCTTATCATTTTAAGGTTTTCGCGATGAGAGAGCAGTACAAGGCCTCATTTTGATGATCAATTTTATTGTTAGTATGGTTTACGTTTGTTGAAAAGATGCAGTCTGAATTAATGATGAATTTTTGTTTTAATTGCAGACAAACTTAGAAGATTCTCCAGACCCAATTTGATGATTACTGTTGCAAAGAAGGACAAAGCAGAAGGAAGTTGGATGAAAAGTGATACGCAAAGATGTTCTGAGATCAATGGGATCTTAAAAAGGACAAATAAAAGACAAAGTAAAATCGATAGCAACAGAGGCCCAGGCTTGGAAAAGGTTCATTAGTTACCGAGTTGGTCCCATTTTATGAAGTACTCATAAGTCTTAATCCAAAATGTAATGCATTAAATGAATCATGAGCACTCACAAAAGGACAAAATTGTGAGATTAAATGGTCGAGGGAGCCCAAAGGTCACCCAGGGGGTGCAGCCCAAGGGTTTTGTTGTTTTTTTTAAATATAGGAAAGTTAGAGGGAATAGAGGACTTTTTCCCAGTTAGATTTGTGAAGACATATTGTAAGAAGAACTATTTCCTTTTGCAATAGATAATTATAATTTTCCTGTTGGAGAAAGCTTGGTGGAATGTTCAAATGTTGTGCTATGGATTTGTTGAAGAGGAACTATTTTGTTTTTATCTTTGTGTCCATTAACTGTGAGATCGTTTTAACTCTTTGAACCTATGTTCTTGTATGAATGTTCTCTAGTTTATTTTATGAAAATTTGCACTATGAGTAATGAATGTTGTTCATAAACAATTGGCTATCTGGTTATTCAAATATCTTTAATGTTCATGCATTTTGAAAGAAGTATCAGCTATCTGTGATTTTTCATAATGCATGTACAAAATACATTAGTCATTAATGAATGACAATTTTGCTCCCTAGGGATAGGTTAGGTAGTTAGTTTTAATTTCTTGATGTGTGTGATTTATATGCGAGAGAGTTTAAGACAAGAGGTAAGAACCTGCGCATCACATTGTGATAGCTCCTCATATTCTCTATCAATCTACATTTTATATAGGCACTTGCATATCATACTTAAAAATAAAAACACAAAAATATACACGGTGGACCGGCCCACAACTGGTAAAACCTTTTATTTTTGTTACTTGACCTACGGTAGCCAGACCGCAAACCGAACGGATTCCCTACACCAAACAATCACGGGCTAGTTGGGAACATTGACTGTGTAGAATCCCTTACTATTGTTGCCTGCGATTTTCCAGGCCTCAACATGTTCTTAGATTTGTCCACATGAAGAATCAAGACTTATGGACCTAGTCCGGTGTCTTAAAAGAGGAAGATCTAAACTGTGCAATTTGGTAGTTCCATAAAGTTCATCCTTTATAGGAGTGAATAATCACTCATAACCATTCTATTATAGTGTTGGAAAAGCTAAGAACAATTTAGTGAAGGCCAAGGTAAATATATTGTCATCACATCTTCATCAGCATATTCATCATCATCACCATCACTGTCATGATCATGTTCAAATTATTCATCATCATCATCATCCTCATCCTAATCATCATCATGATAATCATGATCATCATATTCATCATCCTCATCCTAGTCATCATCATCATCCTCATCATTCTCATCCTCCTCATCATCATCCTCATCCTCACCCTCATCATCATCATCATCTTCATCATCATCATCATCGTCATCGTCATCATCAGTGTTATCTCCCTCTTCCTAATCAACATCTTCATCATCGCCATCATCATCATTTTCATCATTGCCATCATCATCATCTTCATCACCACCACCATCATCATCATATTCTTCATCATCATCATCATCATCATCATCATCATCATCTTCATAATCATCATCATCATCATCATCATCCTCATCCTCATCCTAATCCTCATCATCATCATCATCAACATCATCATCATCATCTTCATCATCATCATCATTTTCATCATCATCATCCTCATCCTAGTCATCGTCATCATCATCATCACCATCATCATCTTCATCATCATCGTCATCATCATCATTATCATCATCATCATGATCATCATCATCATCGTCGTCGTCATCATCGTTGTCATCGTCGTCGTCTTCATTGTCGTCATCGTCATCATCATCGTCGTCGTCGTCATCTCCCTCTTCCTAATCAACATCTTAATCATCGTCGTCATCATCATTTTCATCATCACCCTCATCATCATCTTCATCATGTTCATCATCTTCATCATCATCATTGAATGTTGATTTATGTTCATCTATGTCTCCTTCCCAAAGGTTTGAAAATGATCTTATTTGAGGAATTTTGCGGGAGTGTCTTTCAGGTTAAATGGTTAGCAAGTTTTTCCACCATGGAGTCGTCGAATGGAGAGTGGGTTTTGATCTATGGTGATAGGTCTTTCTGTATATTGAAACATGCAGCAGTGAAATAAGGGTAAAGTGTGTTAAACTTCAACGGTTCAGATTTAGGATGGTGAAAATCGATGATGGAAAGCGATTTTGTGGAGCGGAGATGCGAGGAAGGATTTACTTTTTAGATTTGTGGAGTCCGTTAAATTGGTGTAATGTTGGAGGGTCGATATCGACACAAGGGGAGATCAACGGCCTAAATCATTTTGCGCAATGAACCTTCTTGGAGGGAGAAACGTTTTCAAATCATGAAAAGGGTTAATCAGAGAGAAAATTGGGTGGTTTAGATGAAGGCGGAGATAGATTTGCAGCCTCAAAAAATTCCGTGAATTGAACTAGCGTAGAGAAAATTACGAATTCGATCCATGGAAAGTGGTAGGGGCTACGAAGATCTACGATCAGAACAAGATGTTAGGTAGATCAATGGGTGAGAAGCATTCTGTGATTAGAAGTTGCTCACTCGTTCAGATGAAAAAGGGTTAGCAGAACGTTAAAGTTCTCAAGGTTGAACGGTCCCAATGAAGGTAGTTTAGAGATAGACTATTGATATTGATATCCCCAAATCAATCTGTGTAGGTTGATAGTGTTGATTTTTTGGGTATGAAGATTTGGTGTATCGAGGGCTTAGATCACAAAGATGAACAGATCTACAGTATCGAGTGCATGGAGAAACACGAGGGTTATGCAACATTAAAAAACTATAAAAAAATCTAAGTGGAGAATACGTCCTCACGTATGATCTGCCTTCTCGACAGTTAATTGATTTCCCCGACGCCATTTGTGATACACCCATAGGATAAATCATCCTCGCAGCAGCGCCATCTCTCCGAAAACCAGACACCCATCGTATCACTGGTGTGTGAAATCAGAAAGATATCATGAAAATATAAGAAGTCGAACAACGAATATGTTCGCCACACATAGTAGGGGAAACACAATGAAAGAATGGTTATGGTATCATCGTCATAGGAGTGAAAGGGTCTTCATAGGATTGAAAGGTCCAGAACACATCCATTCCATTTGCCCTGAAGTATATGGTCGACCAGGCTACTCGACGATGAAATGTGTGAATATCCTGATGGGTCATCCCCTTGTTCAGTTTTCCAATCCTATATAAACACCACCTTTCAAAGCCATTAAAGTGCATAGGATGAGCTAGTGTAAAACAAAAATTGCGGTATCATTCTTCCAAAAGGTTATGAGGATTCTGATATGCTTGCAATGGAAATATGGTTCGAGAAGCTTGTTAGTCTAGGTGTGTTGTTGGTTGGTGAGCTTGATTCCAAGCTCATCTATCACACTGGTTTTTCACACCAGGGAAGCACCAACCATCGGGGAGCAGACTTCATACACCACTTTGAGAGATGCACCTATTTTCTGTGGGAGCGAATGCTCGTACTGGTGAGCATCAAGGGCCCAAGGTCTTAATCATAGCTTTCATGCACCCCATCCGCCAACCTTTTCTGAGGTGGTGAGGAGTATTTGAATGACAAGCCAGTGCAGAAGCTTGTTTCTACCAAAAGTAAGGGGGGATATGTGCATTGTGAAGAAATTTGAGCACAGAAAGGATATATATACTTATGTTGCAATAAGCATTTCTAGTGATCTTGCCGTACTGAAAATTTATTCTATTGTGCTAACATTTATGTTACCAAATTTTGGAAATGTAACAAATAATGAAAGGCATATTAAATATTTAATTTTTGTTTTCGGTAATAAAATTACAGTTGTTTTTTGTGTTTTCTTTTATTTTGTAAATTTTTGTCTTTTTTAGGCCAGTTCTATAGGCATTACAGCTTTGGGTTATTCGCTGAAATTTGGTTGCATGAGTAGAATTGTATGACATTGTTCCATAATTTGAATTTCAGTTCATTAGATAAAGAAACTTACATAAATATAGCAATACATAGCATCAAAATTCTCATAAATACTCAAGAGTTCTCAATCCATCATTCCCATAATATCCCTGTAATATAAACAGTTCCAAGCAAACAGTTAGGATCTACCTATTGCACCAAATCTACTGACATCTCATATCCACTAATCACTATCACTCTTTTAATTTCTTACAAATTCAAATATGTATGCCTACAGTACACAAGTTAAGTTTTCAATTTTGATATTGTTAACTTTCTCGCATGTTATGTACACTTATTGAAAAGTTAAATTCAAAATTACCATTCACATTAAATGCATCAAAAACATATACAATATTGCCGATAAATACACACACACACATATATAAATTTATGTATTAAAACTTGAAATGTATTTACATACACAACATATATAAATAATGTTATTCCATAGTTCTAGTCTGCTTGGAAGGTTTAGGCTGTAAGTCATCCTTTTCTAGAGAAGATAAATTTGTACATTCTAGTCTCTTAGCTTATCTAGAAGCTTCTAGTTCTTTAGAAGCTGCAGTAGGTGCATGTTCTGATTTTCGTTCTAATTCTTTCACTTTTGTTGCACATTTGTGCAAAATTTCTCTCAATCTATCGTTATCTTGGATGTACTTCTTCATCAATTCCACATTCTTCTTATTTTTCTCTTCGTGTTCCTTTTCCTTTTGTTGAAGACGATCATTTGCACGTTTCAACTCAGACTGAACTTGGGCCAAATTTTTCCTGAGCTGCTCTGTCTCTGTCTCCAACTCATTTTCGCTCAATTCTGTATTGTCTAGAGTATACACAATTGCTACTCGCTAAACCATGTTGTTCTTCTGCAGAGTGGCAATTTGGGATTTCAGATCTTCTATCTCACACTTACATCCCAAATGTTGTGATTCTCTATCCTCCAGTATTTTCAATATGAGCTCTTTAATCTCATTATCCCTCTCGGCTAGCTTATTTTCCATTATTTCTTTTATGGTTGACCACGCAGAGAGATCAGCTCCAGCATTCATTGCTGCACTAGCATCCATCAAGGACTTCTCTCAAATTCTTAAGAAGGTACGATAGATTTCTAACCCCTTTTTGACTTGTGCATGAGCTCGTATTGCATTAAAATCTACGTCCAGTTCCTTCTCTCTGTTTTGCAGGGAACTCTCATACCTTATTAAATCCTTTTGGTGTGCTGACATATCATAAATTTCACCAAAAATCAGATGCCCATGTTGTCCTTTACCAATTTTAGATTCTTTTAACTTTTCAACTCCTCTAGTCTATAGTTCTGCAGTAATCTTTTCAAGTTCAACTATTTTCCCTTTCAACTCTTCATCTTTCTTAGCAATTTTTTTTTTCATGTTTTCGTCTTTTTTAATATATTCATTTATCTCAAGTTGATGTTTATTGTACTCTTCAACAAGGCTGTTTTTAAAATCATCCTTCATTATTTCAATTATTTTGTTTAACTTACTCACTTTAGCGGTAAGTATTGCTTCCTGGCCGATAACATTCCTCAAAGGGGGAATGTCCAACACCTCTAGTCGATGTTTCAGCTCATCTTCCACTATCTTTATGGTTTCTTCATCTTTCTTTCGAAAAACCATATATTCTTCTCTGCATTTCTCATTTTCCTTTCTAAATTCATGTTGAATTTTCTCTAGTTCCTTATTCAAAGACTAAAGAACAGAGTCCTTGCATGCTATTATCCTTCTCGAACTGTCCACAGTCTTCACAAGGGATCCTTGTAATCTTGCAATTTCCTGTAAACATGGAAAATTTTTAAGAGGCTTCAAAAAATGGAAATTGGCAACTTTTTTGGGGGGGGAAAAAGCATGGAAAAATGCCTCTTTCCTTAAAGAGGTTCACCATTTGCAAATTTTTAATAGAATATTCCTGCATAGTATCCACGTGTTATGTTTCTAACCTTGCAATTACCTGTAAATAGTGAAAATTTTAACAAGGCTTCAAAAAAAGGAATTTGGCAACTGTTTCTTTTTGAAAAATAGCATTGAAAAATAGTTCCTACCTTTAAGAGATCCTGAATTTGCATCTGCTTAATCCTACAGAGTTCTACGCTATGTACTATGGTAAGATACCAATAGGAAAAGTTTTTCTATGAAATTCAGCTTCTTCTTTGAAATGCAACATTTTATCGAGAAGTAGCTTAAAAATAGTTTTACCATCAAAAAAATATTTTGGAGAGGAAGTTTTCTCAAGTTTGAACTATGGAGGTGTATATATAACTAGTGGAATTTCTGCACAAGCATAAATATCATCATCACTATTCTCCTCTTGTTCATTAAACTCAACACCATGTATCTTGTTTACATTTATTTCTCTACCTTCATGTAATCTGGCTAGAATTGAGACAGCATCAAATTCTTCAGGGTCACTTCTCAAACCTTCCATACAGTACTCAAAAGGCTCTTCAGGGACTTATACATTGTCCTTTGGAGATTGTTGAGGAACTTCCTGGTTAATTTTTTCTAGTTTCGGCCTCTTAATGTATGTATTTTTACATCTCCTTCCTTCTACAGTGATGGGATGATATAAGTCAATAATTTTTTGTAGTGTGCCAAGGTAACTGAACTTCACTCTCTTCATTTTTCTCTCCTGCAGTGCAAAATGCAATTTTTTTTCCAATAAATGAGGGACATCTATGGCCAGGTCTTCAACCCAATGAATCACCAACTTCATACAATCACTAGAAATATCTTGCTTATGGTGATTCACAATTGTCCTAAGTACAATTTGAATTAAGGTCTTGTACAGTCCTGGTGGAACATCTTGCATCTTTAAACCATTCCAGGCAACCTTAACCATTTTTCCACATATTTTGTTTGCCATCTCACCCTTTTCTACTTTGAGGGTTTTCTTGGTGGTCAACATTACTCCCCCCCTGTGTGGAATTTTCGCTGCACCTAACAACAAATCAAGGTCCAAACAAACCCTCCTCCCAAAAATAATCAATTCCTTGGACTCGTCATCATAACTAGAAATGCCATTATCTATCTCTTCATTGTTGAAATTGAACTAACCGAAAATAAAACGATGCACTCCTGCTCTGACCAGGACATTTAGCATACCTTCTAGCCAGTTGGTTCTATCACTCCATGCCTTAGCACTCTCTCCAAATTTTCTGACAGTGAACCTCTCAGCAACTTCAGAACCCCTTGTTTCATTTGACGACATGGAAGATGAGGCTGATGTTTCCATTTTGCAGGATGATGGCATGCTCAGAAAGGAAGAAGGGGATGCACGCACAGGATCCATGTGAATGCACACATAGGATACCAGCATGCTGACTTTTCCAAACTAAAATAAAAATTACAAATGTGTTTCAAGTCAACTATGCACAACTTACATTTTCAATTTCAACATTGTTAACTTTCTAGCATGTTAAGTATACTTATTTTTTTAGCATGTTAAGTATACTTATTGAAAATAAGAAAATAAGAGTAAATAACAGAGTAAAAAATTGGCATTCTAACTATTCTGGAAAAATAAGAGTAATAGAGTGAGTAATATAATAATAGAGTAATATTCTTCTCTACATGTTTTGATGTACTCTCAAACCAAACCCTCTTATTAAATGTTTATAGTAAATGTTTTTGGAAATTGGATGGCTAGATATATTGAGAAGACTATCCTTGTGTTAATTTTATATAACCTATATGAAAGGTGCAATTTTAACATTTTTTTACTCTTATGGACACTTGGTGTAAAATGCAAGCCATAAGCATAAAAATGAAAGCTAGGAATGCATAGTAGTTAAATTGAACATGAATGAATAAAATTCCAGGTATCTTGGCCAAATTAAAAAAAAAAATATTGAAATTCTAAGTTTCGTAAAAAACATTGTGTAAATATTCAAAAATGGGCTTAGGAAAATGCACGCCACAGTGAGTACAATTGTCATAAGTTGAAACTAACACCATGGATTTGAAGATAGATATATATTTTACAAAATCATCTTTCCATTTTTTTTAAATTATGTTTCATTTGTCCAGATTTAAATTGGCAAAATGACAACTTTTGTGTTTTCAACCCAGTTTTACCCAGATCACAAAAATGCCTGCCCAGCCCTAAGTATTGGGAATTTTTGAGTGATTTTAGTTGGAAATGGTATGTTTTACTATTTTACTATTTTCCACATTATTATACATTTATTTTTTCAATTTTGGTTCAGAAAGTGCATGTTGTGCAAAAACACTACATGGTTGTCTTGTATTTATGAAATATCCACCTACATTAATAAAAATGCAAGCCAAACCCTCCTATTAAATGTTTATAGTAAATGGTTTTAGAAATTGGATGGCTAGATATATTTAGAATACTATCCTTGTGTTAATTTTATATAACCTAACCTCGTAGTTGACCTATGAAAGGTGCAATTTTAGCCTTTTTTACTGTTATGGACACTTGGTGTAAAATGCAAGCCATAAGCATAAAAATGCAAGCTAGGAATGCAGAGCAGTCAACTTGAACATGAATGACTAAAATTGCAATTATATTGGACAAATTCAAAATTAATGACTGAAATTCTAAGTTGTTACGTGAAAAACAGTGTGTAAATATTCAAAACTGGGCTTAGGAAAATGCACGCCATAGTCCATACAATTGTCATAAGTTTAGAATAACACCATGGGGTTGAAGCTAGATATATTTAAATTGATTAATAAAAATTTTATACTATTAGGTTAATCTATATGGTGAATTCTACTATTTAATGCATATGAATTATGTATTTGTTCCATTCAATTATGTTCGGTATATTATTATTCTGTTATAATTGGTTTTTCTTTTCGAATAATTTTTTCATTATATATGAAATTTGTAAGTTTGAAACGATAATATACATTTCCTAGCATGTGAGTTATTGTGAATATGTTTTTATACTATCTTCAAAGTGTCTGAAAAACCTCCTATTATAGCCTTCTAGATATGGTTGGATTCACCATACAACACTCTACATATCCACACTCTTAGAATATTTTTATCATCCTATGAGTTGTGGCAGGCATTTCCCTAAGGCCGGTTATGCATATTTTACCAATAATTCCATACTTGGACAATTTTTTATCTTCTCCTAGGCTCGGTCTAATTTCCCTAAACCACATTTTCCAGGCTGCTTGGACCAATATTCCCAAACTTAGCCAATTTCCTGATTTTAACTAATTTGTCACATTTCTCCAGAACGATGCCATAATGAAACAATGATTTCAACTTCATTTCACATCATCATCTATTCCATGCCATGCCATCTGAGCATCATCCTTAGTGCAGGCATCAACCTTAATGCGGGCATCACTTATCCCCTTTAAAACACTTAGCCATTTTTTCTTTTTCTTTAGTATGCAAATTAACATTTTTATTCTATTTTCGCAGGTTGATATTTTGCTTATCTAGCCACCATTAGAAAAACCAAGATCATGGATAGATATCCATTTCAACAATGAATAGGACCATATCATCTCATGAATTTTACCATCAAAGGAACACCCCCTTTCGGTCGTTTCGAAGTGGTCTCTCAAATTTTTTGTCTAACACTTGAGCAGTTCTCTTCAAACACTAAGTCACGAAGGTAATTTCATTTTTCCTTCAAATTTGGCAAGTGATATTCACAATGGGTATAGTTCAACAAGGTGAGTCCAGAAAAACCACTTTCATCTTCTGTAGCTTCTTTCTCTCTCCTAAGTGGGCATTTTTCTGGAGCAATGAAAATATGGCTGAGAGGCACTTTTCGTAGATTGATATCTTCTTCCTAAAAGACTTTTCGGTCGTGATAATTATATGGTTGGATGCACCATACAAGTTTCTATAGATATACACTCTCATAATATTTTTATCATCAACCCATGAGCTGTGGCGGGCATTTCTCTAAGGCATGTTAGGCATATTTTACCAATAATTCATACTTGGACAATTTTTTATCTTCTCCTGGGCTTGGTCTAATTTCCCTAAACCACAGTTTTGGTAGGTCCATAAATTCTTCTTCAATGTCTCTTTGGACAAACTGAGACCATGGTTGAGTAGACAAAACAGCAGCCTACAATATCCCCATGTGGTGCGGGTATTTTCTTCAACAAACCATTTGTGGCGGGCATCCTCTTAAGGCTACTTGGACTAATATTCCCACACTTGGCCAATTTCCTGATTTTCACTAATTTCCTGAATTTCTCTAGAATCATGCCACATGTTCATATATTCCATTCCATGCCATGCGGGCATCATCCTTAGTGTGGGCATCAACCTTAATGCGAGCATCACTTAGCCCCTTTACAACACTTAGCTATTTTTTCTGTCTTTAGTATGCAAAATAAGATTTTTCTTCTATTTTGCAGGGTTGGTATTTTGCTTATATGGTCACCATAAGAAAAACCAAGAGCATGTCTAGATATCCATTTCAAAAATGAACAGGACCATATCATCTGATGATTTTTATCATCAATGGAACACCCCCTTGCAAGCATTTCCAAGTGGTCTCTCAAACACTTTGTCTAACACTTAACCAGTTCTCTTCAAACCCTAGGTCACCAAGGTGATTTCATGTTTCCTTCAAACTTGGAAAGTGAGATTCCCAATGGGTATAGTTCAACAAGGTGAGTCCAGAAAAAATACTTCCATCTTCTGGAGCTTATTTCTTTCTCCTCGGTAGGCATTTTTCTGGAGAAGTGCAAATATGGCTGAGAGGCACTTTTGGCAGATTGATATCTTCTTCTTGAAAGATGTTTTGGTCAGGATAATTATATGGTTGGATGCACCATACAAGTTTCTACAGATCTACACTCTCATAATATTTTTATCATGAACCCATGAGTAGTGGTGGGCATTTCCCTAAGGCCTGTTGGGCATATTTTACCAATAATTCATACTTGGACAATTTTTTATCTTCTCTTAGGCTTGGTCTAATTTCCCTAAACCACAGTTTTGGCAGGTCCATAAATTCTTCTTCAATGTCTCTTTGGACAAACTGAGACCATGGTTGAGTAGAAAAAACAATAGCCTACAATATCCCCATGTGGTGCGAGTATTTTCTTCAACAAACCATTTGTGGTGGGCATCCTCTTAAGGCTACTTGGACCAATATTCCCACACTTGGCCAATTTCCTGATTATCACTAATTTTCCATATTTCTCCAGAACGATGTCATAATGCAACAATGATTTCAACTTCATGCCACATAGTCATCTATTCCATTCCATGCCATGCCGGCATCATCCTTAGTGCGGGCATCAACCTTAATGCGGGCCTCACTTAGCCCCTTTACAACACTTAGCCATTTTTTCTGTCTTTAGTATGCAAAATAAGATTTTTCTTCTATTTTGCAAGGTTGATATTTTCCTTATTTGGTCACCATAAGAAAAACCAAGAGCATGGCTAGATATCCATTTCAACAATGAACAAGACCATATCATCTGATGATTTTTATCATCAATGGAACACCCCCTTGCGAGAATTTCCAAGTTGTCTCTCAAACTCTTTGTATAACACTTAACCAGTTCTCTTCAAACCCTAGGTCACCAAGGTCATTTCATTTTTCCTTCACACTTGGAAAGTGAGATTCCCAATGGGTAGAGGCCAACAAGGTGAATCCATCATGACCACTTTCATCTTCTAGAGCTTCTTTCTCTCTCCTCAGCGGGCATTTTTCTGGAGCAGTGCAAATATGGCTGAGAGGCACTTTTGGCAGATTGATATCTTCTTCCTGAAAGACGTTTTGGTCAGGATAATTATATGGTTGGATGCACCATAAAAATTTCTAGAGATATACACTCTCATAATTTTTTTATCATCAACCCATGAGCTGTGGTGGGCATTTCCCTAAGGCCTGTTAGGAATATTTTACCAATAATTCATACTTGGACAATTTTTGATCTTCTCCTAGGCTTGGTCTAATTTCCCTAAACCACAGTTTTGGCAGGTCCATAAATTCTTCTTTGGTGTCTCTTTAGACAAACTAAGACCATGGTTGAGTAGACAAAACAGAAGCCTACAATGTCCCCATGTGGTGTGGGTATTTTCTTCAACAAACCATTTGTGGCGGGCATCCTCTTAAGGCTACTTGGACCAATATTCCCACACTTGGCCAATTTCTTGATTTTCACTAATTTCCCGTATTTCTCCAGAACGATGTCATAATGAAACAATGATTTCAACTTCATGCCACATAGTCATCTATTCCATGCCATGCCATGCGGGCATCAACCTTAATGTGGGCATCACTTAGCCCCTTTACAACACTTAGCCATTTTTTGTCTTTAGTGTGCAAAATAATATTTTTCTTCTATTTTGCGAGGTTGATATTTTCCTTATCTGGTCACCATAAGAAAAACCAAGAGCATGGCTAGATATCCATTTCGACAATGAACAATACCATATCATTTGATGTTATTTATCATCAATGGAATACCCCCTTGCGAGCATTTCCAAGTGTTCTCTCAAACTCTTTGTCTAACACTTAACCAGTTCTCTTCAAACCCTAGGTCACCAAGGTCATTTCATTTTTATTTCACACTTGGAAAGTGAGATTCCCAATGGGTATAGGCCAACAAGGTGAATCCACCATGACCACTTTCATCTTCTGGAGCTTCTTTCTCTCTCCTTGGCGGGCATTTTTTTGGAGCAGTGCAAATATGGCTGAGAGGCACTTTTGGCAGATTGATATCTTTGTACTGAAATAATTTTTGGTCAGGATATTTATATGGTTGGATTCACCATACAATAATCTAGAGATATACACTCTCACAATATTTTTATCACCATCCTATGAGTTGTGGTGGGAATTTCCCTAAGGCCAGTTAGGTATATTTTACCAATAATTCCATACTTGGACATTTTTTTATCTTCTCCTAGGCTTGGTCTAATTTCCCTAAACAACATTTTTTGCAGTTTTTGCATGTTTTTGAAGGTCTAATTTCCCTAAACCACAATTTTTTTCATGTTGGTCGTGCATTTGATTAAAGCAATCCAAAATTTACTTGCTTCAGTAAAATCCACGCACATGCCTGATTTCATTTTCCCATACCTCAACCTGTCATACACGTGCTGAATGTATCGAGTGTAAAATATGTCATATAATTGTCTAAACCTATAAATGGTAGTTTTCTCTTTTCCCTACCTGTCATATTCTAAACTTTCAACCGACTGTCAAATACGTCACTTAACAAACCATCAAATTCTATGATTCGATGAACCTGAATCGAGTTGAATTCTGACGGCATTGAGAATGATTGCATCACCCATACATGAACTCAGCATTTCATCGTGATTAACCTTTTTTCCCCACCTTTCAATTATTCCAAGGGCCAACACAGTACACAAATCCATATTTGGCCTAACCCCATGGATTCCTTCCTAGCAACTACAGTCAATTACCAATCATGTTGCTTCTTATGTAAGATTGATAAATAGGGGGCACTGTTATCAGTAGGCTATGTATTATTCAATAAATTCTCTATGTTCGTTAATTTCTGTCCAGTATGGCCACAAATGTGCTCAAATTTGAGTTCACTGATAGTATGAGTGAAATGGGTAGAATTGAAAAGAATTGGAGACAGTCTCATCCGGGTTCGATGGCTTTCATTGGAAGTTCCATTACATCTTACTGTTTTTATGTTCCTTTGACATTCCTTTCCCATCACTCAATGAATTATTTCCTGCCCTGAGTCAGCACCCTGTCCATCTTCAACAACCCAAGCATTCCCTCTCGATGGCATAGTGGGATTGATTTCTTCAATTCCAGCTTTTAATTTGTCCACATCAGATGGGTATTGCATGTTGTTTTTCGCTGAGCCATATTTTTCGGTGGAATTTCTCTCCTTCTTACCATTTTCTTCTTTCATTGGTATTTCCCTTTTCTCCTTAGATACCTCTCATGCACTGTGCATCTCTATTATAATTCTTCTCTACTCGCATCTCCCATCTAGATAACTAGAATGCAACTTCCTCTTCTACTCCCTTTCTACGCCTGGTTTTGAAACATGTCCACTTCAGCCCTGTTTTCCCCCCCATGTTGTGTTGTCATGTTTTCCTTGTTCCATAGTAGTTGGTATCTTCGTTTAAATCCAGGAATTTATAGTAGAGGATGGGCTGGCTCGTGGGTGAATCCACATTTCAGTTTAACTCAAATGAAATCCACTTGTAACATGGTCAATCTGACCCTTAAGGTCTATAAATAGAATTTAATAGGTAGTAGGGATAGTTATTATTGGAGGAGTTGTTTTATGTTACTAATTCAATTGTAAACTATCCCTTTGATCTGTAATGAAAGCATAATATAACAAAAAATGATCTTGGGCCCCTTTTAAAACTTTCTTGAGTATCGATCTTGTTATATTTTTGCATTATCTCTGGTTTTTTCCTCGGAATGTATTATATATGTTATGTTCTCATTTATTAATTTCTGCAAGGAATGATGATGATTTATATTATAATAAAAAATAAACAAACCATAAAAACTTGCAGATCCATGAGATTGGTTTCCAAACTATGATGCTCGTCAACAAGAAACCAACATTTACAGTTGTTATGTTCCCATTTCAAATGTTGTATGCATTCGTATTTCACAACAGAAGTTTAATTTATGTCTGAAATTAAAACTATACTAGTCTAATTAGGTTTTTGTATGCAAAATTCCAAATTGCATACCTACAGTGTACTTCGATTGGAATTGGTGTGCATTTTTAGTTCTGGCCATGAAAAATTGGAAAATACTATCAATTGTTGTTTTGGATGACTTGGATTTTACTATAGATCTTACAATTTATAGAAATGAGTACAAGACTTTGTAGAAAAGGTTGGTATGTCTATGTTATATTGCAATTTATTCAATATAGCATGAAATGATGATCTGTCAATTCATTTGTAGAATATATTTCAAGAATATTTCATATGTCAATTCATTTGTAGAATATATTACGAAGAATATATTTCATCATTTGTACTTTCATACACACTTATCGGTATGGGTTGCACATTACACTTGTACTACACATTAGAAACACATTAACTACATCAAAATATATTCATTGCCAAGAAATACTGACAATTTATAATACAACAATATTAGTATGTACATACACATCAAATGTACACCATATTATTTTAGAAATCTAGGCTGCCTGGAAGTTGGGAAGTTTTTGCAATTCCTCCTTTTTAGAATAAGAAAATTTGCTATAGCTTCTCTTTCCTTTTCTAGAACCCTCCAGTTCTACAGAAGGTTCATATGTCGTATGTTTTAATTGTTTTTCTTGCTCTTTCACTTTGTTTGCAAGATTTATCACTTTTCTATGCAATCTATCTTTTTCTTCTATGCATTTCTTCAACATCTTTACATTATTATTTTTCTGATTTGAGTGCTCATCTTCCTTTCTTTTAAGATCATCATTTGTCCACTTCAGTTCAGATCGAACTACACTTAATTTTCTCTTTACCTATTGTACCTCCTTCTCAAGCTCTTGTGCCCTCAAATCACTATCAGATGGAGTATACAAAATTGCTTCTGCCATAGGTTTATTCTGCAAAGCTTTAATTTGGGATTTCAAATATTGTATCTCACTATCACATCCCAAATGTAGTACTTTTACCTTCTCCAATAGTTTTTGGTGAAGGTCTCTAATTTCGGCCTCCTTCTCCTCTATCTTCTTCTTCAATGTTGGATCTGATGAGCCAAATGTAAACTCTACAACATTAATTGTTGAAGCATCTTCATTCAAGGTCTTCTCTCGTTGTTGCAAGGACTTCTGAAACTAGAGTAAGCTCTCCATAGTTACATCACCTAGTTTTGTACTGCCAAATTTTTTTGGTGTGATGGCCTTTCTAACCTCCAGTTTGGATTCTTTTGTTGTGCTCACCTTTTTACCCTTGACTCTGTATTCTTCAAGTGTGTAGACCCGTTTACCCTTGATTGTTGATTCTTTTGGTGTGTAGACTTGTTTACCCTTGACTGTTAATTTTTTTGGTGTGCAGACATGTTTACCCTTGACTGTTGATTCTTCTGGTGTGCAAACCTATTTACCCTTGACTGTTGATTCTTCTGGTGTGCATACTTGTTTACCCTTGACTGTTGATTTTTTTCCTCTTCCAGAACTTTTATCCTCGAGAGTTGATGAAATCCTTTCAATTCTCTTTTTTTGTAGCAACTCATTTTTGTTTTTAATTGTTTTATTCAATTTTTCCAATCTTGCTTCATATTCTGCAGTCTCATTTTGTTGTTTAATGATCATTTCTCTCAATTCCCTTTGAAACTCAACCTTCAAACCTGCAATAAATGTTTCTTTTTGCTTCAATTATTGCTAAAGTTTTGTTTCCTTACCAAATACAGTTTTCATTGGTGGCATGTTCAAAACTTCAAGCCTGTTTTTCAGCTCATTTTCAAGTCTCCCTATAGTTTCCTAATCCTTTTTATTTTGAGCCTGATACATGTCTTTCAGTCTGTCAAGGTTGGAAATCGATTCTACTAGAAATACAGTAAATTTAGAACATTGATCCTTAATAAGTTGTGTTAGTACCTGGATTGAGCCCATAGGCTAGGAGGAAAAGGGTTCTCTCCTGAGCAACAGCAGAACCACTTTAGACTGCACCCCTATCCCTGCACAATTAGAGAGGGATCTCTCGCTTGTTTTCAGGTTTACTTCACGTGAGATATTTAATCAAGAACGGTCAGGAGGCCAGACTCCTAAATGGAGCAGGTGCGTTAATGTAAGATGTAGGTGGGACTATCAGAGTAAGGGACCATTGGCAATGGAGTCGAAGGTCTGGGTAGGGAACATTTTGCAAGAGGTAAACAATGGCCTGAATTTATAAACAGAGGCAAGATAGCCGTCGATCTTGCAATCAGGAGATTTTTAGTGGGTGATTAGTAGATGAGAGGGAACAGTCCATCACGCAGAGCACCAACAAGATAAATTATACATAACTTTAGAAGAAAACTTAAATGAATTTCTGAAACAACAGACAGAGCATAGCATGTATGAATTCCAAACTGTTATACACTCATTTTAGACATGAAAGAAATTTAAAAACTGGAATGAAAACGAGATGAACATTTCACGTAAAGAGATTACATATTGTAAGAAGCAACGACACAGGAATCTCTGTCTTGAAAGACAATCCTTCCTTTGCAAATTTATTCATAACAACAAAATCAGAGACTATTTACAATGGAGAGCCTCAGCCCTTGAAATTTTCCCAACCAAGCCCTATCTCCCTCTATCGGGAGTGTATTTATACTATTTCGGCACTAAGATTACTCTGTGAAACAAACCTAAAAATTGTTTCCAGTCACAATCAAACATTAACAGTATAGAGAGTGGAACTATCACCACGATTTACAAATGTGAATAAACATCATGGAGTTGTAGCACGTGGTAACACGGACTGACAACACAGAGTTTTCTTTATCATGGTACGTGAAAGCGATCCCTATGTTTCCTGCTGACGGTCAGTTGCCGACTCAAACCATTTCAGACATACCTTTATGCCACCAACTTCTCTTCTCTTGATACAATGAGCAACTTTATACCATAGCGTGTTCTTACCCGTTGATTTAGATTGACCTTCCCATGCAACCATCGATCTGAGTGGGTCCTATCACCTCTTCATGAATTGGGACCCTAACGTTGTCCGTGCTAGTTTAGATCGTGAAAAGAACCTTGATCATAGATCTATTCCCTTCATTGTCATGACCGTTGATATCTGTAGCCGATACCACTTTTCACGATTTGGAATCGTGAATTTATCCACACAAGACTGGATCGCAAAATCATCTATGGCCATAGATCCACTTCTACTTTCATTTCCAACATCAGACACTTCCACCCTTTAACTTGTTTCACGTTTTGGGAATGTTCCTTCTATCGAGCATGTTGGCTCATCTAAACTGCTTCAAACCATCAATCGAGCTTCGCCTTGATCTCGGCCTTTCATTGCTTACTCATTTTAATAGACTCTGTGAATGCCAAACTTGACCATTCCCTTGCGTTCTTTGGCCAAAACCACGCTATATTGTCGCTCTTCTTCCTTGTGATCCTGTATCATTGGTCTACGGTGCCTTTCTCTATCATTGTTGTGGCTGCAAGTCTTCACCTCCGGAGGAATCTACCACTATAGATTGAGCTCTCTTCTTTATCTAACAGTCTAAAATGATGGAAAATGTGCATTTTCTAATCTGAGAGGCATTCATATAATTTTCTAATGAACAGCATCCTTTTGAACTTTGTCAGGCCCATAAATTGACTGTTGCCAATGGAGTGTTACCAGCTGGCTCCATGAGGGATGCTATCCTCCTAGCGAGGTAAAAAAGAACCCCCGTAGACCAAGTGCCACATCCATTGGGTCATCCCCAATATTTCCTTTGAAACCTTCCTTTTTCTCTAAGCTATAGCTCTAGCTAAGTTATGTCTTTCTGCAAACTATTCTCTTGGCCATACTCTGAAACTGAGAACTGTTGTGACTGCAAACCTGTGCTTACAAGTGAAAATGAAACAAACTAAAATAGTAATGAAGGAAATGCTCGATGATTGCCGAGCTTATTTGTTCCTACCTACTCTAACTAACTTAGTGCATAAGCCCAATTAAGTGAAATCAGATTTCCAATGAAGTCAATCAAGCAACTTTCCTATTAGTTTAATTTCCCTTTCATGCTTGATGAACAAGAATGGAATACAAAATGGAAGAAGGCTATAACAAATAAACTGATCTTTACTATAGAGATGTGACCAGTCATTACCATTACCCAACCTTTCCATGTATTCTTCTATGGGGTCATAGAAAACATGGAAACCTCCAGTATATCCTATCATCTGTTCATGGGAAAGCTGTCCAAGACTCCCTTCCTCTGGTGATCTGTTAGGCTGATACTTGGAATATCCTAGAAAAGGGCCCACAGAATCTTTCTCCAATGAAACATCCATCCTTTCGCTCAAAATTTTTGAAACTAGAGCTTCACTTTCTTTATGTGCCTCAGCATGAATGTCCTCCTTTTCTTTAACAGAACCGAGTAGGCATATTCCTCCTTTATGGGGTGATATTCCTGAAGGTAGAAAATTAAAAAAATGTATTTATTTGAGGGCTGCTTCCTCCTTATTCGTGACTCAACAACTCATCACAAATTCCCGACATATCAATAAACGAAGAGGGATTGCATGAATTTTCCTCTTTATCATCTTCTCTTGCGCATAAGTTTATGGAATGCACCATACCCTCTAACTTATGTTTCTTCTTAGAGGATTTAATCATGTGTCGTATTAATTCAAAAGAGGAATAACACAAGGGTAGGCTATCACCTCCAGTACATTCACCATCCTTTCCTGTCTCAACCTTCTGACTTTGGATTGCAGCTTGATTTTCTCCATTAGCATACCTTGGTTCTATAACCGACTATTCAAGTATAGCCTCCAGATACTCCTCCTCATACTCATCGTACATAGGTACACTGAAATCCCTTCTAAAATTGTGATTAATGGACCCGGTACTGAGCAGATTGCAACCTTCAGAAAATAGGCCTGCGAAACCATCTGTTTCTATATCAAGTTGATCATCTTCCTGTCTAGCAAGTGAAAGATTTACCTGAACAGGGACTCTCCCCTTTTGTTTGTAGGGCCCAACCAATTTTAAAGTATATTTTATTTCTCCACCACTGTCTTGTCCCGACAATCTTTGGGATCTTTTAAGGTTTTTCTCAACCTCCAAACCATCAGTAAACATATGCTGTAGAGTGGCTTATTTTCTTTCCAAAAGAAGCAAGGACAACTCAGGGGGAAAGGTGGTTGCATAATAGATATTAGCAGTGTTCTCAAGAGGTGGACCTCCATGGGCATGTTATAATAAAATATTTCAAATTGTTTGTTAAAACTAGATATGGCCTCACCCTCATGCCTCTTTAGGAAATAAAATTCTGAAAGTATTTGATCCAGTGGCCTTCTCCTACCCCAAAACTTTAAAAAGGTTGAAGAAAACTCTTCCCAGGTATTGATGGACTTAGGCTGCAAGTGTTTGAACCATTCTTTAGCATTTCCTTACAAAGACTAGGAAAAGGTCCTCATGCAAACATCATCATGTTCTATCTCAAAAAGGTCAGAGAAATGTTCAAAGGCTTGTAAATGTTTCTCAGCAGTGAAGTCTTTGGATTCTCCATCAAATTTGGGGAGGTACTTGTAATGTTTCACAGGAAAATCATGGAGGATAGGAGGCAATTGTAGTGGTTTGTACCAACTTCGAAGACTGGGAGAGACCAGGTTAGGCACAATAGATACGCTATTAACCGAGGCTTCATGAGTTTCACAGGGGTGACCTTTAACGTCATGAGCTTCGGGAGAAAAATATTGGTCAAAATCTAATGTACAAGATGATGCAATTCTTTGGGTTCGTAAAGAAGGATACACAGGAATATATTAATAGCTCTATTCCGAACAAATTGAACCATAGAAGGTTGTTTTGATAAATTTAGGAAAGGATAGGAACAAACTTACAAGACAAGACAAGGAATCTTGGAAGAAATGTAAACTCGAGTATCTTAACATTTCATCGTGCATTTTTGGGCCTTACAAGGAGTCCATTCTCCCTGGTGGAGCCTGTCATTTTTTCTGACAATTTGATTTCTGGGTCATACCACTAGCGGAGTCACTGAAGTCTGAATCCTTCAAGAGTGGAGTCGCCAAGTGAAAAGTGTTCAACCTTCTTGATGTCTGATCATTGTTCACCATCAACAACCAGATCTAAAACTATGTTGTTCTTCCCAGGGATGATATTCAATCTTGTCCTCAGCAACGGCGCTATTTTTTTAGCACCGGGATTGAGCCCATAGGTTGGGCGGAAAAGGGTTCTCTCCTGGGAAACAGCAGAACCGATGTAGACTATGCCCCTAGTCCTGCACAATTAGAGAGGGATCTCTCACTTGTTTTTAGGTTTACTTCACGTGGGATATTCGATCAAGAATGGTCAAGAGGCTAGATTGCTAAATGGAGAAGGTGCGTTAATGTAAGATGTAGGTGGGACTATCAGAGTAAGGGACCATTGGCAATGGAGTCGAAGGTCCGGGTAGGGAACATTTTGCAGGAGGTAAATAATGGCGTGAATTTACAAACAGAGGAAAGATAGCAGTCGATCTTGCAATCAGGATACTTTTAGCAGGTGATTAGTAGATGAGAGGGAACAGTCCATCACGCAGAGCACCAACAAGATGAATTCTACATAAATTTAGAAGAAAAATTAAATGAATATCTAAAACAACAAACAGAGCATAGCATGTATGAATTCCAAACTGTTATACACTCATTTCATACATGAAATAAATTAACAAACTGGAATGAAAATGAGATGATCATTTCACACAAAGAGACTACATATTGAAAGAAGCAACGACACAGGAATCTATGTCTTGAAAGACAATCCTTCCTTTGCAAATTTATTCATAACACAGAAATTAGAGACTATTTACAATGGAGAGCCTCATCACTTGAAAGTTTCCCAACCAACCCCTATCTCCCTTTATTGAGAGTGTATTTATACTATTTCAGCACTAAGATTACTCTCCGAAACAAACCTAAAAACTGTTTCCAGTCACAATTAAATGTTAACAGTCTAGAGAGTGGAACTATCACCATGATTTACAAATGTGAATAAACATCATGGAGCTGTAGCGCGTGGTAATGCAGACTAACAACGCAGAGTTTTCTTTATCATGGTACATGAAAGCAATCCCTATGTTTCCTACTGATGCTCAGTTGTCGACTCGGACCATTTCAAACATACCTTTCTGCCACCAACTTCTCTTCACTTCATACAACGAGCAACTTTATACCACGACGTGTTCTTACCCATTGATTTAGATTGACCTTCCCATGCAACCATCGATCTGACTGGGTCCTATAACCTCTTCATGAATTGGGACCTTAACGTTGTCCATGCTAGTTTAGATCGCGAAAAGAACCTTCACCATAGATATATTCCCTTCTTTGTCGCGACTGTTGATATCTGTAGCCGGTACCACTTTTCGCGATTTGGAATCGCAACTTTATCCGCACAAGTCTGGATCGTGAAATCAGCTAGGGTCGTAGATCCGCTTATGCTTTCATCTCCATTGTCAGATACTTCCACCCTTTAACCTGTTTCATGATTTGGGAATGTTCCTTCTATCGAGCATGTTAACTCAGCGAAACTGCTTCGGACCGTCGATCAAGCTTCGCCTTGATCTCAGCCTTTCATTGCTTGCATATTTTAATAGAATCCGGGAATGCCAAACTTGACCATTCCCAAAACCACGCTCTATTGTCACTTTTCTTCCTCATGATCCTGGATCATTGGTCTACGATGCCTTTCTCTATCATTGTCGTGACTACAAGTCTCCACCTCCAGAGGAATCTACCACTGTAGATTGAGCTCTCTTCTTTATCTGACAGTCTAAAATGATGGAAAATGTGCATTTGATCATCTAAGGGGAATTCATATAATTTTCTAATGAACATGATCCTTTTGAACTCTGTTAGGCCCATAAGTCGACTGTTGCAAACAGAGTTTTAACAACTTGATCCTTCTAGCCAATTATTTTTTCAATTTCCACAATTCTTTTCTCTAAACATGTAACACAATGTACCAAATCAAGAATTTGGACATCCTTAGTTCTGCACAATCCATCGCTAGCTTTGAAGGAATCCTCCCACAAGGTATATTGTTCTTTGAAATGTACCATTTTATCAAATAAAGAAAAAACAAATCTACAATCAAAAGAATATTTGGCATGAATTAGGTCTTCATCACTCATAGGTGAATGGTCCATATCATTGTTCACAAATTCCTCCCATTGATCTGCATTTTCATTTCCATGCATTCCAACCAAAGTTGTGATGGCAACATCTTCTTCAAGGGAAAGTGAAGACATGTCATTTCCCATGGGTTCCATATTATCCTCTAAAGGTTGGCCGATCTTCTTTTTCTGGTTAAGTCACTCGTTGAAGAAGCAGAGTATGACCGATCTTCCTCTAAAATTAAAAACATCAATATTGCCACATTTTTTCTACCATGATTTTTAAAAAATGAAGTATTAATCTACGAATGTTCAAAACGTGGAAATATTTCGTGGAAAAATCCGACCAAGTGTATTAGTGATTTCTCTCAAAACCAAACCCCCATTAATAGTCAGCAACGAACCCAAATATGGTTCTCTGCAAATCAAACCCCCTTTAGCCTCAAGGTTTGACATGCAATGCATTCAACTGTCAACAGATAAATAGAAAGGTGGCAAAAAAACAAATAAGAGATACAAGAAATATGAAAAGGATGTCTACGAATCTCCAAAATATAAAATATGTAAAAGTGGTTTTCTTTAGAAAATACGCATTTCAAGAAAAATAAAGTTCAATTTTCATTGCACTCGCTGGAGGAAAAATGGATGAAACATCCCTTGCATAATTAAAGGTTAACAATCACATAATCCAATAGTTACAATGAGGAAAGCCAATATTAACAAAAAATTAGAATCCTTCATAAGTATGATATCAATGAATAGAGCATCCATCAAAAGAATTTATTGCCTTAGCAAACTGGGAACTCCTAAACAAAACTTTTCTTATGTTCACAATATGATACAACAAACATAGCAGAATATAAATATCGACCACATTGTTGGAAAGGAAGAAAGGTTAACAGTTGTTAAAAAGATGGCATCATCAAAGGATAAGTTTAACGAAAACAAGGTAGTTCCCACCAACATAATTCTTTACTAGTCTCAGGAACTATTCGAAGACACTATTGATGTACCAAAACATAGTAGTTTTTCATTTTGTGGTCACATCCATGATCCATCCCAATTTCAACTTGTTCAAATTCTTAAAATAGAAGGCTTACATATGTAATAAAGTCACCCTAAATTGTGTGAAAGATGAAGAATGATGTTTGGGATGTTGTCCCAAGACCAGAAGGGAAGTTTGTTGTAACTTCCAAATGGATCTACAAGATCAAGCATGCTGCATATGGTAGCATAGAAAAATATAAAGCAAGATTTGTTGCTAGTGGTTTCTCCCAGAAAGAAGGAATAGATTATGAAGAAACTTTTGCACCTGTAGCCAGATACACTTCCATCAGATCAGTAATTGCTCTGGCCATAATGATGAAATGGAAGATACACCAGATGGATGTCAAGACCGATTTCTTGAATGGTGTAGTAGATGAGGAAGTGTATGTGGAGCAGCCACTTGGTTTTGAGACACATGATAGGGAGTCTCATGTATGTAGATTGAAGAAAGCCCTGTATGGTTTGAAACAGGCACCCAGGACATGATACGGCTGAATTGACAGATTTCTATCCAGTTTGGGCTTTACTAAGAGTAAAGCAGATTCCAACCTTTACTACAAGGTTGAAGGTGGCAACCCAATGATGCTCCTACTATATGTAGATGATCTATTTATAACAGGTATGGATGGGTTGATTGCTGATACGAAGAGAAAGCTTGCTGCTGAGTTCAAAATGAAGGACTTGGGTATGATGCATTATTTTCTAAGCATGGAGGTGTGGCAGAATGTGGATGGAATCTCCCTCAGACAAGGGAAGTATGTAGTAGAGATCCTAAAGAGGTTTGGGGTGATGGATTGCAAGGCCATGACCACACCTATGACATCGAACTTGAATCTATTGAGTGATGCTTCATCAGAAGCGGTTGATGCTATGATGTATCATCAAATTATTGGGTCCTTAATGTACCTGACGAACACGAGACCAGATATTTGCTTTGTTGTGAACACCTTGAGCCAGTTCCTGACAGATCCGAGACATGTTCACTTGATTGCTGCAAAGCATATTCTAAGGTACCTAAGGGGTACAGTTGATTATGGGCTCAAGAATGAGGCAAGTCAGAAGATTAACCTGGAGTGTTATGTTGATTCAAATTGGGCAGGTAGTGCCATCGATAGGAAGAGCACTTCAGGGTGTTTCTTCAGTATGGGATCAGGTGTGATCTCTTGGTTTAGCAGGAAGCAATCCTATGTGGCACTGAGTACAGCTGAAGCAGAGTATGTCACAACTTGTTCAGCTAGTTGTGAGGCAGTATGGCTGAGGAAGCTAATGTCTGATTTATTTGATCTCCAATTAGATGCTACTTGTATATATTGTGACAACCAGAATTTCGTGAAGTTGTCGGAGAACCCAGTGTTCCATGACAAGTCGAAGCATATCGAGATCAAGTATCACTATATCAGGGATATGGTACAAAGGGGAGTAGTGAAGCTCTAGTATGTTGCGATGAACAAACAAATAGCTGATGTGTTGATGAAGCCATTAGCCAGACTAAAGTTTGAGTACTTCAGGGAGAAGCTTGGTGTTCTCCAAATCGAGGTTCCTTCCAAGGGGCAGTGATGAGTCCATAAATCATTCTGACAAGTAGGTCAGATGTAAGGGATGAGCCATTCTATCATGGTGAGAGGATTGGTTCCTTCCATGTCATATCTAAGTGCTGAGCCATTCTGATATGATTGTAGGATTAGTTCCTACATGATCAGATATAAGGGTTGTTTCCATTCTTGGAATGGAGGTGCCTAGTCCGTTACCAGGAATACTTGGTCTGGGACTGAGGGCCTTTCTAATACAACTGTAAGATGTAGTCTTACATGATCATATGTGAGTGCATGTCCATTCTGATGTGATTGAGGTATTGATTCCCACTTGGTCAGATATAAGGGCTGATGCCACCTGGTCAGTTACCAGGAAAGCTCAGTCTGGGACTGGGGGCCATTCTGATATGACTATGGGATTTGTTCTCACATGATCAGATGTGAGTGCAAGGCCATTCTAACAAGTAGGTCAGATATAAGTGCTGGTCCATTCTGACGAGTAGGTCAAATATAAGTGTTGGGCCATTCTGACGAGTAGGTCAGATATAAGTGCTAGGTCATTCTGACGAGTAGGTCAGATATAAGTGTTGGGCCATTTTGACAAGTAGATCAGATATAAGTGCTGGCACTACTACATTTCGACCCAAAATCCGACGGCCGTCATGTCGGATTTTTGACACTTTCCTGTCGCATGTACGACACTTTGATTTTTTCTTAAGCGTCGGAAACGTGGCGTCGGTTATCCGACACTTAACTAACCGTCGGTTAAGCGACACTTAACTAACCGTCGGTTGAATGTCAACCGTCGGATAAGCGACAGGTATAACCGTCGCTTAAACCATTGCTTTAGAGAGTAAGCATCGCATAAACGACAGATATAGCTATCGCTTAAGCGACGGATAGCATGACAAGGCGTCGCAAAAATGACAGATATATCTGTCGATTAAGCGACGGATATGAAGAAGAGTCGTCGCATTTTTGACAGCTAGATCTGATTTTTAAGCGCCACGTATTACCAATAACCGTTGCATTTGCGACAGATAGCATGACAAGGCGTCACAAAAACGACAGATATATCTATCGATTAAGCGATGGATATGAAGAAGAGTCGTCACATTTGCGATAGCTAGATCTGATTTTTAAGCGCCACGTATTACCAATAACCATTGCATTTACGACAGATAGCATGACAAGGCATCGCAAAAACGACAGATATATCTGTCGATTAAGCGACGGATATGAAGAAGAGTCGTCGCATTTGCGACAGCTAGATCTAATTTTTAAGCGCCACATATTACCAATAACCGTTGCATTTGCGACAGATAGAGATGTCACTTAAGCGACGGCAGTGAATTTTTTTAAAAAAAATATATATATTAAATATTTATAAGCCCCCAACCTGCCAGAATATCAACAAGTTGGAAGCATTGTTTATGTTATTGAATGCATTATT
>LPNX010452746.1:0-18743 GCA_001517045.1 Pseudotsuga menziesii
TTAGAATTTCCTCCACGTGGTAGTCAAGGTTCCTTAAAGGGAACCGAATCCCTAATTTATTGTTCGCTTATATTCCTTCCAGGGGAATAGGGAAACTTCTTTTTAGTATTAGAAGGTTTTATAAATGGAATGAGATGGGTTTAGGGGGAAACCATTATTTCTCTACTAATTTTTTTTTTGTGTCTATCCTGGAAAGGGAGATCGAAAAAAAAGTTTGGAATTTTTTTTTATCCGATCTGAATGGTTTCTTGTTGATCAATGTTTGAGTAGTATGAATACTATGATCGACCTGGATGTTTGTTGATTGGAATTATTATGAATAGATATGAAGGTATTGATCTCTGCATCAATTCCTTGTCTGCGATTTAATCTAACGGGTAAATTAATATGCTTAGTAGTTTTGTGTGGGACTTTAAGAAACACTTAGCGACAACTTTCTCAACACTGTTGGAGTTTTCTTGTCTTAAATATATATGAATTATTTTTGGGGGGGCTTATGCAATGTTTTAGCTATCATATTCCAAGATTCATTTATTTATAATATTTTTCCAAAATGGTAACCATAAAACATGTATTTGTTGCTAACTACTACAAAAAATCAGACCACGGAGATAGACCAAGTAACGATAATTTTATCTGATATAATTGTAGTTCATAAGTAGTCAACAAATCATATTTTTAAAAATGTTTTTCAGAACTGTATGGGACTCTAGTGGACATTATCTTCTTGGACAATCAACGCTCCCTTTGAGGGTCACAAATATTCCTGTAGCTAACCGTATATTACAACACTCTTTGAATATCCATATTTTCTATCCAATTCCCTTCCTTTTGGCCACGATTTGACTAGGATGTTACTAGAGCAGCTAGAAATTGCTATTAAACCCCACATTGTTCAGCTAATATTGGTTTGAGTTCACTGTTATTGTGTTGACACTTTATTTGGTTCAATACTTCAGTCAAACAGTTGAGCTACAGTACCTTTTAACTGTTGATTTGTTTGTAATGGTTTCATTATTTGTTTTGATGTTTTCTTTGTTGAAAGAATTGTCAAACACTTCAGTATCAAAGGTTTTCTCATTGAATTTATCAAATCTAGATATGAATCTCGGATTCAGTACCCGTGTTTTAGTTTCTATGATGTATTGGATCTGAAGGTTTTCTCATTAAAATACAGATATGAATCTTGGATTCACTACCTGCATTTTAGTTTTATTGTGGTTGTATATTTATACCAATTCCATATCTGAACACGATTTTGGTTTTCAGCATTATATTTTTATTGATGTGTATTATCTATCAATTTTTCGTCGAGGCTTATTATCTATTCTTTCTTCGAAGCCTTCAAAAAGCAGCTAGTACATACATCTAATGAATATTGTTGAATTTATATAAATACCAATATAGATATGATCAATCATGGATGTTGAACCAGAGCTTGACTGGTTGCGTTTTAATTAGAGATCTAATCATTCATTGATGTGGAATGATAGCTCATTTGTTTGAATATTTTGTTAATACAGATCTGATTCAGGATTCTTGTCTGTATTTTTAATAGAAGGGAAGGATTTCCACTCTTGACCACAAAATGAATGGTTTAAAATCTCTTGTTGTGTTAATGATGGTAAACATATCCCGTCATAGAGAACAAACTTTTAATTTTTCTTAAATTACCCCTAAGCCTAAAGAAAGTATGGACGCAATCTGTTGATTTAATTTATGTTTCTGTTTGGCATCACGGTGGAGGTATTCTCTTGTATTATTTCACGCATCATTGAAATCGTAGTTTGATCTTGTTGCAGAAGATTCTATTTATTAATTCATACACATCCTATTGATATCTCCTAGGGCATGTTGGCCCATTTATTTTATATGTATTCAATTTTAGATTTTTAGTTGGGTTTATTGGTGGTGTTTGGCATTTAAATTTCATCCTAAATCTATCTATTGACCTAACCCTTTGTTATCAATTTATGCCTAATTAAAATGATAGCAAATATGGGGTTTATATCCTAACTATACTTACTATATAATGAAATAGCTTAGTGTAAATAATAAGGCTCAGCTCTTAGCCAATTTTTGAAGCAAATTTGTTTAATCAAAAGAAAAACGAATAATGGTCAACAAAGGTGTAATCCTTATTATAGTCCTTTATAATAATTGTAGTGCGCATTATTTTGTTTTACTTGCATGAAGCTAAAAGGAAGAGGGTACACTTTTAGACCGATTTTT
The DNA here is from genome assembly GCA_001517045.1 of Pseudotsuga menziesii. Lineage (NCBI taxonomy): Eukaryota > Viridiplantae > Streptophyta > Pinopsida > Pinales > Pinaceae > Pseudotsuga > Pseudotsuga menziesii. The sequence continues at coordinate 2,233 of LPNX010452746.1, forward strand.
ATAAAGTTAATAAAAATAAATACAGACTTTAGTAAATTTAAAGCAAGCATATGAGGGCTTAGCCATAGATTATCATTAATGACTCAAGTATTTTATTTAATGATTTCTATGTACTTTTGCAAAAGATGATAATAAAATACCTACTCCTTGGTAAGGATTATTTTTTAAGTCTATGATGCATTATAAGAGAGTATAGGTCTCTTCTCATTATATTACTTCTTCCTAGTGGATTCGTCGCACAGCTCAGGGTGGCTTTAGACGAAAAAACCTATGTCAAATGAAGCCTATGGTTGGGAGGAAATTCGTAGACAAACTTTCAGTTTCCCAAGCAAAAGTTAGATTACAGAAGTATCTATAATGGTTAGTTTTGTTATGGATTTAATGTATCTTGTTTTTAATTTTATTATTAAAATATGTTCTTGGATTTATAGATTGATATCTAGTACTAATATGCATGTTGAGTTACATGACTTCAAGTGGTGGCTGCAGGAGCTATGTCCCAATGGAGGAAAGGCGTCGTGATAACTCTCGAAATAGAGTATAGAGTATACTAGTTGTATGTATGTATACTTTTTAGTTAGCTTCTTTTAACATCTAAAGGTATATCTAACCTTGTTTTTTTCTCCACTCATGAGACTCATGTGTCATATCTGATGGTTGCTACCGAGAGAACAAGTGCAAGTATGGTACCTTGTTATAAAGGGTGTTAACTACGGCCTAAAATACAGGGTTAATGTGTAATCGTTATCTCATTCGAAGGATAGTCTTGCGACTAATGTAACGATTGTATCTCATTGAAATTTTAAATATTATTTGCTTATGTAGATTAAGAGTGATTGTAGCTTGTAGATTCTTAATTGTAAAATAATGCTTATAGTTAAGTAAACAATAAGTTTAATTTAATTGGTGCAAATATTAAATGTACATTTTGAGAATAAATTCTATGCTACCCATCTAGAGGATTTATTTAGGTCTTTGGGGTATGTTACTTGTGGTATCAAAGCACATGTTACAAACACTCGGGCTTATTTGGGCTTAGTCGTAGGAAACATATATAAGTTGGTTGAACAAGAAAAGCGACTCAATCTATAAGATGCAAGCATAAAATTTCATTTCCAAGGATCGACAAGAGGTAACCGACAATTCATCTTTGAATTGCAAATAAGTATGTTCCATTTGTTGAAGCATTATAATGCCATAGCATTGTCTATATCTTAGCATTGTATATGTTTCATTATATATCTGAATGATCTTTTATGGTTAAATACTAGTCAATGAATATCTCCTCATACTCTACAATTGGTTTCATTGAAGGACAAGAAAGTAATTGTCAAAATGATTGAAATAGTTAGACTTTTGAAGTTAAGGCTTTATGAAATAGGTTCTTGTAAGGTGTAGTACAAGAGTATATGAAAATTCAGTTGTGAATGTTTAAAGGTTAATTTTATATGCTAAACTGAGGAACTATCCTAAATCTGTTGACTTGGTAGTTCAATTTAAAATGTTTATTTTTCTCTATGTTCCTTGTTATTCTTGAGAGTGGATACCTTTAAGTTTCAACAATCATTCTATTTGAGTGAGTACAATTGACACATTTTTTTGACTTTATATAACTAATCGAATTTGATTGACCCCATCGTCAGGATTGCCAAAGATGAGATTCAGATGGATAATCTAAGCAGGTGACTTGGATTGTCTAGAAGATCCATTAAGTTTTTATTAAAAGACTAAGTCAACATGATTACAGATATAACTGATGTATTTAATATTCTTTTACTTGTGAAGGAAGCATAGTTATGTTTATGTTAATATTTTTTGCTAATACAAATTCTATTACATTACAAGGGTATCAACTAGGAATTATAGGTTTGTTACATAGGAGCAACTAATCTTCTACAAGAAGTAAAGTCTTTCTAGACTAAGGTATCTAGGTTATTTTTAAACAAAGGAATTGACTTTAATTAGGTTTACTTGGACATTCTACTGGTGTGAGGTTTTCTATGACTAGGAAATTGTCAGGTTATAAAAGAGAATAATTAAGAGTTTCCTTGTCTCATTCTGGTGTGTGATTGTACATGATAAGTGATTATAAAACTAATGTGTGACATTGGAACATGCTTGTACCTTTTCTTGTCAATTCAACAAAAGGATAATGGTTATATTTACTTAAAAAGTATAAATGTGTATTGTAAGAAGTTGATATGATGCTTATGATGAAAATGCACAATTTTGTTTTATATGTTTCTTATTCCAATGATCTTTACTATGGATGTTAGGATAATTTGAGTGGTTTTTATAAAAATTACAATTTAATGTGATCGAGATTTATGAGATAGAGGTATACGTTATCTGCATGGATACCCTAACAATCTATTTCATTCTGATATATGAATTTTAGGAGATATTGATTGTAATACTAATATGTGTTATTACAAGTAAACTTGTACCTTGGAATATGAACGTCATATAAAAAGGAGATATGTGGTTGCCCTTATAAAAGGTATGTGGTTATCTTTATAAAGTTACGCAAGTATATATGTAGACAATTTGGTGTAGGCATTTTAGTTTTATTGTGGTTGTATATTTTATACCAATTCCATATCTGAACACGATTTTGGTTTTCAGCATTATATTTTTATTGATGTGTATTATCTATCAATTTTTCGTCAAGGCTTATTATCTATTCTTTCTTCGAAGCCTTCAAAAAGCAGCTAGTACATACATCTAATGAATATTGTTGAATTTATATAAATACCAATATAGATATGATCAATCATGGATGTTGAACCAGAGCTTGACTGGTTGCGTTTTAATTAGAGATCTAATCATTCGTTGATGTGGAATGAGAGCTCATTTGTTTGAATATTTTGTTAATACAGATCTGATTCGGTATTCTTGTCTGTATTTTTAATAGAAGCGAAGGATTTCCACTCTTGACCACAAAATGAATGGTTTAAAATGTCTTGTTGTGTTAATGATGGTCAACATATCCCATCATAGAGAACAAACTTTTAATTTTTCTTAAATTACCCCTAAGCCTAAAGAAAGTATGGACGCAATCTGTTGATTTAATTTATGTTTCTGTTTGGCATCACGGTGGAGGTATTCTCTTGTATTATTTCACGCATCATTGAAATCGTAGTTTCATGTTGTTGCAGAAGATTCTATTTATTAATTCATACACATCCTATTGATATCTCCTGGGGCATGTTGGCCCATTTATTTTATATGTATTCAATTTTAGATTTTTAGTTGGGTTTATTGGTGGTGTTTAGCATTTAAATTTCATGCTAAATCTATCTATTGACCTAACCCTTTGTTATCAATTTATGCCTAATTAAAATGATAGCAAATATGGGGTATATATCCTAACTATACTTACTATATAATGAAATAGCTTAGTGTAAATAATAAGGCTCAGCTCTTAGCCAATTTTTGAAGCAAATTTGTTTAATCAAGAGAAAAATGAATAATGGTCAACAAAGGTGTAATCCTTATTATAGTCCTTTATAATAATTGTAGTGCGCATTATTTTGTTTTACTTGCATGAAGCTAAAAGGAAGAGGGTACACTTTCAGACCGCTTTTTATAATGTTAATAAAAATAAATACAGACTTTAGTAAAGTTAAAGCAAGCATATGAGGGCTTAGCCATAGATTATCATTAATGACTCAAGTATTTTATTTAATGATTTCTATGTACTTTTGCAAAAGATGATAATAAAATACCTACTCCTTGGTAAGGATTATTTTTTAAGTCTATGATGCATTATAAGAGAGTATAGGTCTCTTCTCATTATATTACTTCTTCCTAGTGGATTCGTCGCACAACTCAGGGTGGCTTTAGACGAAAAAACCTATGTCAAATGAAGCCTATGGTTGGGAGGAAATTCGTAGACACGCTTTCAGTTTCCCAAGCAAAAGTTAGATTACAAAAGTATCTATAATGGTTAGTTTTGTTATGGATTTAATGTATCTTGTTTTTAATTTTATTATTAAAATATGTTCTTGGATTTATAGATTGATATCTAGTACTAATATGCATGTTGAGTTAAATGACTTCAAGTGGTGGTTGCAGGAGCTATGTCCCAATGGAGGAAAGGCGTCGTGATAACTCTCGAAATAGAGTATAGAGTATACTAGTTGTATGTATGTATACTTTTTAGCTAGCTTCTTTTAACATCTAAAGGTATATCTAACCTTGTTGTTTGCTCCACTCATGAGACTCATGTGTCATATTTGATGGTTGGTATCGAGAGAACAAGTGCAAGTATGGTACCTTGTTATAAAGGGTGTTAACTACGGCCTAAAATACAGGGTTAATGTGTAATTGTTATCTCATTCAAAGGATAGTCTTGCGACTAATGTAACGGTTGTATCTCATTGAAATTTTAAATATGATTTGCTTATGTAGATTAAGAGTGATTGTAGCTTGTAGATTCTTAATTGTAAAATAATGCTTATAGTTAAGTAAACAATAAGTTTAATTTAATTGGTGCAAATATTAAATGTACATTTTGAGAATAAATTCTATGCTGCCGATCTAGAAGATTTATTCAGGTATTTGGGTTATGTTACTTGTGGTATCAAAGCACATGTTACAAACACTCAGGCTTATTTGGGCTTATTCATAGGAAACATATATAAGTTGGTTGAACAAGCAAAGGGACTCAATCTATAAGATGCAAGCATAAAATTTCATTTCCAAGGATCGACAAGAGGTAACCCACAATTCATCTTTGAATTACAAATAAGTATGTTCCATTTGTTGAAGCATTATAATGCCATAGCATTGTCTATATCTTAGCATTGTATATGTTTCATTATATATCTGAATGATCTTTTATGGTTAAATACTAGTCAATGAATATCTCCTCATACTCTACAATTGGTTTCATTGAAGGACAAGAAAGTAATCATCAAAATGATTGAAATAGTTAGACTTTTGAAGTGAAGGCTTTATGAAATAGGTTCTTGTAAGGTGTAGTACAAGAGTATATGGAAATTCAGTTGTGAATGTTTAAAGGTAAATTTTATATGCTAAACTAAGGAACTATCCTAAATCTGTTGACTTGGTAGTTCGATTTAAAATGTTTATTTTTCTCTATGTTCCTTGTTATTCTTGAGAGTGGATACCTTTAAGTTTCAACAATCATTCTATTTGAGTGAGTACAATTGACACATTTTTTTGACTTTATATAACTAATCGAATTTGATTGACCCCATCGTCAAGATTGCCAAAGATGAGATTCAGATGGATAATCTAAGCAGGTGACTTGGATCTGTTAGAAGATCCATTAAGTTTTTATTAAAGTACTAAGTCAACGTGATTACAGATATAACTGATGTATTTAATATTCTTTTACTTGTGAAGGAAGCATAGTTATGTTTATGCTAATATTTTTTGCTAATACAAATTCTATTACATTACAAGGGTATCAACTAGGAATTATAGGTTTGTTACATAGGAACAACTAATCTTTTACAAGAAGTAAAGTGTTTCTAGACTAAGGTATCTAGGTTATTTTTAAACAAAGGAATCGACTTTAATTAGGTTTACTTGGACATTCTACTGGTGTGAGGTTTTCTATGACTAGGAAATTGTTAGGTTATAAAAGAGAATAATTAGGAGTTTCCTTATCTTATTCTGGTACGTGATTGTACATGATAAGTGATTATAAAACTAATGTGTGACATTGGAACATGCTTGTACCCTTTCTTGTCAATTCAACAAAAGGATAATGGTTATATTTACTTAAAAAGTATACATGTGTATTGTAAGAAGTTCATATGATGCTTATGATGAAAATGCACAATTTTGTTTTATATATTTCTTATTACAATGATCTTTACTATGGATGTTAGGATAATTTGAGTGGTTTTTATAAAAATTACACTTTAATGTGATCGAGATTTATGAGATAGAGGTATACGTTATCTGCATGGATACCCTGACAATCTATTTCATTCTGATATATGGATTTCAGGAGATATTGATTGTAATACTAATATGTGTTATTACAAGTAAACTTGTACCTTGGCATATGAACGTCATATAAAAAGGAGATATGTGGTCACCCTTATAAAAGGTATGTGGTTATCTTTATAAAGTTACGCAAGTATATATGTAGACAATTTGGTGTTCCTTACATAGAGTTAGTGTGTAAAAAGTAAAAAGCTTATCTTGAATTGCTAAGTGGTCAAGAAATCTATTGGAGTTATTTTTCTTGTAAACAATGCACGTATATATTTCCTTGGGAAGTAATGTGCCAAGAAAATTATTGTGTATCCTACTGAACCATGACGTAAGGATGAAAATAAGGAACCAAAAGAGGATGTTTATTTAAGATGATCATTGAGTAAGAAGGATGAATTCTTATTATTATGCTTAGGGAAAATATTTTCTTACAAAAATTTGATTTTTGTTATACAAAGTGGTAGTAACAAGTGAATTTGGCAGATGGTCAATATTCTTTGGAACTTGTTGAAAGACAAGAGCGTAATATATTATGCATGGTAATAATATGGTAAGAATATGAATAAAGATCAAGGACTCATAAACAGATACATTAAAGCATGAGTAAGAAAACATGTGAACCTATTTGATGTTATTTTGTTGCATGTTGTAATTATCAAATATGCAAGAAACAATAAATGATTGATGTTTAAAAAAAAAACTTTCTTGGACTCAAGCATGAAGACTTGAGGGGAAAAGAACCTTTTCTCTGAGTGAACACCAAGTGGAAAAATTGAGGATCCATCTCTACTTTGCTAAAGTAACTTTTCCTGGACTCAAGCAGGAGGGTGGGTGGAAAAGAAACTCCTCGACCCAAGCGAGGAGGCTTGAGGATAATTGTGAGAGAGTCTGTGATATCAATGGAAAGACCTAGTCACAAAGTTTGACATCTGGAAGACAGGACATTGTTTGATGTTTTTAAGGGGAAAATTTTTGACTAGCAATCAAAAGGGAGAGTAACCTCAAAGTTTATCCCATAAGTCCAATTGGTGACAGAACTTGAGAGAGAGTTTTGTGTTTAGCAGAGAGTTGTTAAAGATGAAATAATCAAGGGAGAGTTTTCTTGTCAACAAAAGTGTTGTCGAAAGTTGTACATCTTCATGATGTAACAATAAAACACATATTAAACAATTTTCCTAGTAACTAGACTGTTGAATGTTTTAATGTGTAAATGTTATGAATACTTGAGTAGGAAAAATTCCCTCAAGGGTGAGGATGAATGATAAATTTTAAAAGGTTAATACTTGAAATTATATGAAATAGATGATGCTAACTTGTGAATGAAAGAGATTTCTATATCAAGTTGAGGACTAGGTAAAGCATCCAAGTACTGGAGTTCAAAGATGTCCTCCAAAACGATAAGTAAATCTGAACTACTTATGAATTATTTTGAGGATAATACTGTATTGGGTATTCTTATGATGATAAAATCACAAACAAAGAGTAAAATATGTTATGTGAATTGCAAATGTTTTTTTGCATAATGGACTTGTTGTTTATGTTCTAAGTTGGATTATTGATTTATGCCTATACTGTTGATGTTGATCTTAGTAGGCATACAGTGGTATGTTTCATATTCCGGGTTGGTGGCCTAAAAAAACTTGATGTAATCCTGATAATCTAAAGGATTAAAATACATATGGAATGTCAAGCTAAGAAGATTGCCGCATGAAAAAATTTCATAAAACTTACACTCTAAAAGAGGTCGAGTAAAACATGTTTTCACTTATGCAATATTATGTTGAAAATATAAGTACATGTATGAATATGATGATATTCTGGGTAGCCATTGTGATGTCTTACAGAGAACATGTTAGAGTACAACAAAGTTGAAATACATCGCAAACAATGTTGAAACAAGCAATGAGAACCTAGAGGGAAATGAACTTAAAGCTTGGATGAATTTGTAACACCAAGGACGGTGTTAATTTTAATGGGGAATGGATGTAACATCCCCTTAATACAAGTCCGAGAAACACAAAGTGTAAGTAAAAACCATTGTAAGTACGAATCATAACTTCATTAAATTGTGGATGAAATCGATAATGTTAAGAGACTTAGAGCGTTGCACGACTAAAACTATGTTTGGGGATGAATCCACTAGGGGGAGAGCTTAAAGAAAATTAAATCATTGGTAATCTAGTGATGATGATAGTGCCATCATAGTACCTATAGGGTATCAAAAGGGAGTCGGTTACAATCCTTGTCATCGGTTTGTAAATCCACACTCATAGTTGAGCATTTGAGAGTGGTGATATAGTTCCCTAATTCCATGGGAACTCGATTGTGATATGAGCTCATCAACCTAAAATAAGTTAAATTATTACTATTGCAAAGTAATGATACCTCATACGCCCATAACATGTAATTTAACATTGATCACAACAAGTATGTACTGAAGTAAAGGAAGATGTTATAAATATTTATTTAAAAGAGAATTAGTCAACATGATCCTTTGTATGTATATTATAATTATGTGTACATATAATTAAAAGAAAATGTCCTTGAGAATAAAGGAAAGCATTATTCTGTATATATATATTAAATGGAAAAATATTACTCTCCCTTTATCTTGAAGTTATCCATAAATATAGGAAAAAGAGAATATAGTTAAACACAATGGAAAGCATTAATATATTTATGCATGATTTAACTCATGTTCATATTTTTCAAGGAGATTCACTTTAAGCTTATTATAATTATAATGAGACTAACTCATGAATAAAGTTGAAAATGAATCTCCCTCTTTAAGTATTCTTGAAATAGTCAATGAATAAATTTACTAACACCACTCTCACCGAGTTTAGACAGTTAGAATTTCCTCCACTTGGCAGTTGAGGTTCTTTGAAAGGAACTGAATACCTAATTTATTGGTCGATTATATTCCTACGAGGGAAATAAGGAAATTTCCTTTTAGTATTGGAAGGTTATATAAACAGAATGAGATGGGTTGAGGAGGACACCAATCTTTCTCTAGCACTTTCTTTTTTGTTGCGTCTCTTCTGGAGAGGGAGATCGAAACAAAAGTTTGCATTTTTTTTTATCCGATCTGAATGGTTTCCTGTTGATCAGCATTTGAGTGTTAAGAATACTATGATCGGTCTGGCTTTGTGTTGATTGGAAGTATTATGAATAGATCTGAAGGTATTGATTTCTGCATCAATTACTTGTATGTGATTTAATCTACCTGGTAAGTTAATCTCTTTAGTATTTTGGTGTGGGACTTTGAGAAACACTTAACGACAACTGTCTAAACAATATTGGAGTTTTCATGTATTGGATATATCTGATTTATTTTTTGGGGCTTATGCAATGGTTTATCTATCATATTCCAGGCTCAATTTATTTATAATATTGTTGCAAAATGGTACCCATAAAACATGTATTTTCTTTTACCTATTACAAAAAATCAGACTACAGAGATAGAAGAAGTAACGATACTTTTATCATATATAATTGCAGCTCATAAGTAGTCAACAAATCATATTTTTAAAACTATTTTTCATACCTGTATAGGACTCTAATAGACAATGTCTTCTTGGACAGTAAATGCTCCCTTTGAGGGTCACAAATATTCTTGTAGCTAACTATATACTACAACACTCTTTGAATATCCATATTTACTATCCAATTCCCTTCCTTTTGGCCGTGATTTAACTAGGATGTGACTGGAGCAGTTGGAAATTGCTATTAAACCCCACACTATTCTACTGATATTGGTTTGAGTTCACTGTTATTGTGTTGACACTTTATTTGGTTCAAGACTTCAGTCAAATAGTTGAGCTACAGTCCTTTTTAATTGCTGATTTGTTTGGAATGGTTTCATAATTTGTTTTGATGTTTTATTGGTTTAAATATTTGTCAAACACTTCAGTATCGAAGGTTTTCTCATTGAAGTTATCAAATCCAATTCTAAATCTTGGATTCACTACCTGTGTTTCAGTTTCTATGATGTATCGGATATGAAGGTTTTCTCATTAAAATCCAGATATGAATCTTGGATTCACTAACTGTGTTTTAGTTTTTTTGCGGTTATATATTTATACCAATTCCATATCTGACCACGATTTGGATTTCAACATTATAGTTTTATTGATGTGTATTATCTATCAAGTTGTCGTCGAGGTTTATTATTTTTCCTTCCTTCAAATATTTCAAAACACAGCTAGTACATACATCTAATGAATATTGTTAAATTTATATAATATCAATACAGAAATCATCAATCGTGGATGGTGAACTAGAGCTTGATTGGATGCGTTTTAATTGCAGATCTAATCATTCGTTGATGTGGTACAAGAGCTCATTTGTATGCATTTTTTTTAATACAAATCCGATCTGGGATTCCTGTCTGTATTTTTAATAGAAGGGAAGGATTCCCACTCTTTACCACAGATTGAATGGTTTCAAATCTCTTGCTGCATTAATTATGGTCGACATATCCCTTAATAGAGATAAACTTTTAATTTTTCTTAAATTACCTCTAAGCATGAAGAAAGAATGGACGCTTTTTGTTGATTTAATTTATGTTTCTTTTTGGCATCATGTTGGAGGTATTTTCCTTTCTTATTTCACACATCGTTGAAATCATAGTTTGATATTGTTGTGGAAGATTCTATTTATTAATTCTTACACATATGGTTGATCTTTTGTGGGGCATGCCAGCCCATTTATTTTATATGTATTCAATTTTAGATTTTTAGCTAGGTTTTTTGGTGGTGTTTAGCATTTAAATTTCATGCTAAATATGTCTATTGACGTGACCTTTTTTTCTCAATTTAAGCCTAATTAAAATGGTAGCAAATATGGGGTATATATCCTAACTATACTTACTATGTAATGAAATAGCTTAGTGTAAATGATAAGCTCAACTCTTAGCCAATTTTTAAGCAAATTTGTTTAATCAAAAGAAAAATGAATAATGGTCAACAAAGGTGTAATTCTTATTATAGTCCTTTATAATACTTATAGTTTGTATTATTTTGTTTTACTTGCATGAAGCTAAAAAAAAGAGGGTACACTTTTAGACCGCTTTTTATAATGTTAATAAAAATAAATACGGACTTTAGTAAAAATAAGGCAAGTGTATGCGGGCTTAGCCATAGATTATCATTAATGACTCAAGTATTTTATTTAATGATTTCTATGTACTTTTGCAAAAGATGAGAGTTAAATTCCTACTCCTTGGTAAGGATTACTTTTTAAGTCTATGATGTGTTATAAGAGAGTAGAGGGATCTTCTCGTTATATTAGTTCTCCCTAGTGGATTCGTCTCCCATCTCGGGGTTTCTTTAGACGGAAAAACCTATGTGAAACGAAGCCTATGTATGGGAGGAAATTCGTAGACATGCTTTCAGTCGCCCAAGCAAAAGTTAGATTACAGAAGTATATGTAATGGTTAGCTTTGTTATGGATTTAATGTATCTTATTTTCAAGATTATTATTAAACATATGTTCTTGGATTTATAGATTGATATCTAGTACTAATATGCATGTTGAGTTACATAACTTCAAGTGGTGGCTGTAGGAGCTATGTCTCAATGGTAGAAAGACATCATGATAACTCTCGAAAGACAGTATAGAGTATATCAATTGTATATATGCATACTTTTTGGTTAGTTGCTTTTATCATCTAAAGTGTATCTAACCTTATTGTTTGCTCCATTCAAGGGACTCATGTGTCATCTCTGATGGTTGCGCCTAGGAGAACAAGTACAAATATGGTACCTTGTTATAAAGAATGTTAACTACGCCCTAAAAGAGAGGGTTAATGTGTAATCGTTATCTCATTCAAAGGATAGTCTTGCGACTAATGTAACGGTTGTATCTCAATGCAATTTTCAATATGATTTGCTTATATTGTAGATTGAGAGTGATTGGAGTTTGTAGATTCTTAATTGTAAAAGAATGCTTATAGTTAAGTAAACAATAAGTTTAATTTAATTAGTGGAAAGCTTAAATGCACATGTTGAGAAGAAATTTTATGCTAGCCACCGGAAAGATCTATTCAGATATTTAGAGTTTGTTACAAACACATTGTAGAGTTTAATTAGCAAAATACTATGTTTTTTTTAAATGGATTTAAATTTAAATTTAAAATAAATCTAAAATAGTATAAAAAAATTTCATATTTTGTACTAAAATTTGACATGGGAATACATTTTTTAAATTTAATATGTGATTAGGGTTTACATCACAAATATCAACACTTCCATTATGACTTCAATTGGTTAGATATAGAGGTTTGTCATTTTTTTGTGTATTTCCCTTGGACTTCCACTATAAAGTGCATATCATTTCCAACACTTCAATTGGTTAGATATAGAGGTTTTTCCATTTTTGTGCTTTTCCCTTAGGACATTCCAATGTGAGCGACAACAACACATGAAAGCACCTCTCCCTAGGTGCAGTCGTCAATAGTTCTACTTATTTTCAAAGTTGATGAATTTTCTGTTGTTCGCTTTTTCAAAGTGTCTTTTATCGGTGAGATTCATATAAATTGTCTAAATATGACAAAATTTGTACTTGGATAAGCCACGAGCGTCCATGATGATAAAAGTATACATAAATTCGTTTATAGCTCATATATTACAACACTCGTGACCATAGGCAGGCACACACAACCTTCCTAATTGACATGGAATCGACTTCCTGCAATTGACTGACTAAGTTCCATAACCATATATCTTTACCACCGATTAAGTTGTTTTTTTTCTCGCCCGATTCCAGATTTAGATTTGGAGGTCTCTGCGTTGATAAGCAATGCATGTAATTATGTAGGTATTCTTGATTATAATTGTATAGGGACATCATATGCAGTGATCAAATTTGAAGGGTGGGTTTTAATTTCAATTGGAAGGGCACTTATTCTCTTAGGGACATATAAATAATTGTTCTTTAATTGACAAGTATAAATTAGCCAAACCTTTTCACCAAAAAAAATGAAAAAAACAAATATTATTTTTCGGCGCTTGTTGTGAAAGCATATATGTATGTGATGGAGGGGCCTAAGTCAACTGAATCCTTGCAACTCACTGTATGTAAAAGTCTCAACACTCCTTTTAAATTGAACCAGAATACCAAAATAAGTTTATTAATGGCTAGATTTGAGAAAGTTATATGTGTGTGTAATTAAATGCTTGGGCCTTTAAAATTTGTTGTGTTTTGTACGAGTCCACGGTTCACTGAATCGATAGTAATCGGTAGGAATTTAAATTATTTAGTGAAAACAATTAATGTGTATAGCCGAGCTATTCCTAAAACATTTTCCATGTTGATGCAGGCCACTACCCTCTTTATTGTCTTACGAAAAGGCATGATAGTGAGGAAGAAGACCTAAAATTATGGACTTCGCCTTCAAAGAATGCCTTGCAATCACATTGGTAAGGAGTGATAAGAAGATCAGAACCATCCAATGTGTCAAATCTCAGTTGATAGTGTTAATTAAAGACTTATAAGATAAATTTAATATAAGACTTGTAGTTGTATCTTACTCTTTGCGTCTTGACACATTTAATATTTTATGGTTGTCTTTGGGCCTTGACCCAATTCGTATTATAAGGTGAGGATGTGCAAGCATAATAATCCTTAGTTATGACTATGAGATGGGGATTTAAAGAGAAGAGGATGTAAAGAGAAGAGAAATTTTTATGGATGGATAGTTGCACTTCTTTTGAAATGTTGATATAAATTATGCCCTTCTTTATTGGAAGGGTAAAATTCAAATTTTTTTTTTTGAAGGACAATTTTAACTTTACACTTCTGGGAAGGGCTAGACAAACAGTGAAAGCACTGAAACCCCAAAGGCACAAGGAGGTCACCATCTCCAACACATGGAAAAGGTTTATGTACAAAGGAAGCATTAAAACCATGAAAATAACAGATATTAAGCACTATAAATATTTAAATTTAAATTAATTATTCATCTTGCTTATTTAATATAGTAAATTATTTTTTAACATTAATTGATAGGTATAAGCTTTGAGGAATAGCTTAGTTGGTTGAAAAAAATTGATAATTGCCTTGAAAAGTCATATTCTACATTTTAGTCCAAGGTCGATGTGTGTAACTCCTTCTGTGCTCATCCTAGAGTTGACAGGCATCATTTAAAAAAAAAAAAATATTATGAGCACAAAATGAGTTACACATCTTCAATTTATCTAATTTGTGTTTATATATATATATATATATATATATATATATATATATATATGTTGTAAATGTTTTAACTCTAATTTGAGCCTACATGTTAATATTTTATTTTTTTTATAAAAGACAGGTGTTAACTTTAGGATGAGCACGAAGAAGTTACACAGAGGTTTGTAAAATGAACCTCTTGGGTTCAATAAAAAATTATAAGAGTAGATAATAAAATATATAAAAGTAACATGTAGCCCTAAATTAAATTTTTAAGTTAAAATATTTAGAAAGGTATATATAAAAAACTAGACAACCTAAATAAATTAAAACCATAAACATTGTATTAAATACTTCATCACCCTTTCTATTATAAAAAGGGGTTTTCATTTTGAGAGATTTGATACCTATGGAGACTTGGTAGATCTTTTTTAAGATTGAACTATGCTGGTAAATAATAATAGTACACCCACATAGTTTGTGGTTGGATCAAACTGATACTAATCAAATGGTTGAGAGATAACAATGGAATGAAAGGGATTTTTTTTATTCCTGGTATTCTTTTAGTTAAAGGGGTTCCTTTATAGATGAAAAAGCATAAGCCCTAATCCACCCCAAATCTCAAATAAAAACACCTCCAATATAAAAACACATATCAAGACTTAGTCTTGTTAACATTTGATAAATAATAGTAAAACATATAAAGGTTTTAGTCACATTAACCATAAATAAGTTAAAAACATGTGCAAGGCTTTAGTGACATTATAACGGTTTTAATTTAAAAAAATTAAAAAACATTATTATCAAAACATGCATTATAACAAGTTTTAATTTAAAAAAATTACTAAACATTATTATCAAAACATGAAGAGGACAAAAAATTGAGTACATTTATAATAAGTCAAGGTTGTTTGATGTAAAGCAAACCCGGGTGACTGTATACTTTGAGCAGATGCATGTAATTATCGGTGTTTTTCGTTTCAAAGATAGCAAACTCGTATATTATTCTACGATATCCAACATTTCCTGGTTTCCATCGTAACTAAGACGATATTATTCTACGATATCCAACATTTCCTGGTTTCCATCAAACATCCATCAAGATATAACTTTAGGCGTAATGCCAAATCAAAATAATAGGCCAAACCAAAATAATACATTTACTAGAGTTTTATTTTTAAGAAGTATTTATTTATTAGGATAACTAAAAAAAACTTGTAAATATGAGATATTGTAATTATGAGATAGGTTATGAGTAAATTTTAAAATCATTTAAACTTAAAAAAAATTAAAACATCAATTGAAAAATAATAAATTTATTTGAATCTTAATTAAAATGTATTTAAGCATAATAATATAAACTTTGTTGTACATTGAATAAAAGATATAAAAATTTATAAAAATTTAAAGCATCCATTAAAAAACCATAAACTAATTTAAATTTTAATAAAAATATATTTAGTTAACATAACCATAAAAAATATAAACCTTTATGTACACTTGAATGAAGATATAAATACCTATAGACTTAACAAGAACAGCAACTCAGGCCACTAAACTTGCGACCAGGGATCAAAATTGAAAAATTGAGGCCGTGGCATCTTAATAAATTATTTATTTAAATTTAAATGACATTTAAAGGGCTGTCATTAAAATAGCCCGTCAACAATTTTTTATGGGTGAGAGCCATTTATTGCCAGTCCTGACTCCTACCAGCCTACCTAGTACCACCGTCGTGTGACGTGTAGCTAGTTCGGACTGTCTCGGGTCTCGACTCTCCAGACTCCAGTTTTGTTTTAATGGCAGGCTTTCTTTACTCCAGAATTTAATTCCAGAGCTACTCTTCACTCGCCCCGGCCTCCATCGTTTTCTTTTGAATTGTGTCTAGTCCGCTGTTCCCCTGTTCTGTTATGAAGTCTGCCTGTGCGCGCTGTTCAACTTGTTTACCTTTGTCTTGTGTGGGAATTCAATCCGAGTCTCGTGTTCGACGACAAAGGGAAGATAAGACGGTGAAGGTCGGAGAATCAGGTCAGTTGAAGGCTCAGGGACTGAGGGATGGGCTGCAAAGGACCACTCCGGCATGATGCGAGAGTTTGAATTCTTTAAATTTCCCTGACCCACATCTCGAGTCCGGAAGCATTGAGAAGCTTGGAAAAGCCGTGGAAATTAAGCTAACGAAGGGAAGAGGCTATAAACGGCGGTTGGGTTGAGGACAATGGTAGCGCAGCGGTTCTTGCTCGGTGGATTCCCTGTCTGTATTTCTGGTATACAAAATTCTTCTCAGGCAAGCGAGCATCACCCGATTTTTGCCTTAAAATGTCAGTTGATGTTATTTTTTTTGCGAAATGAAGGATTATTTT
>LPNX010452776.1:8595-60788 GCA_001517045.1 Pseudotsuga menziesii
TCTTTCTTATCCATATCAATTATCCTTTTCTGCAAGTCTTCATTTTCCTGTTGTAAATGATCAACAGTCTTCTCCAGCTTTGCACAGTACCTGTCAGCAACTCTTTTCCTGCTAAGGACTTCCTTGGAAAATTCTAACAGCTCCAAAAAATGTTTATGCATATCCTACAACTCCTCTACAAGCCCTTTATTAACTTTGAATAATCCATCATTAGTTTCTTGCAGGTGCTTCATGTGTTTCCTGTATCTCTAAATACTTTCCTGTACATCCTCTTCATCAAAATTTGGGATCTCTGATATATTGTCATCCTGCATTAAAAGATCTGAAAAATCAACATGAACAATTGATTCTTCTAAATATCCTTCTTGCTTGAGAATAGCTTGATACTCTTCATCCAATTCATGATCTTCAAGAGTATCTGCCTTTCCTTTATCTTCTTCCTGCTGCTTGGTAAGTCTATCTTTAATTTCAGCAATTATTTCAAATAATTCAGACCTAGGCTGTTCAATTTCTCCTACTAACTATGATCTTTTTGTCTCTGCAGATTGGGAAGAGGAGGAAGGCTTGACAGTTCTCTTTCCCTTACCTTTACTGCTCTTTTTTACAATTTCTGTTTTTTCACTAGAGGAAGAACTAATCACCACATCTTCCTGTCTGGACTCTAGTTTGGGGTTAAGTAGCTTTTTCATGTTCCATCTCAGCTTGTTAGTTGGTCTGGTTTTCGGTCTTCTGTATGCAGCTACATTTATCTTTTTCTTCCTCTTAGATTTTGCTGATTTTACCCTTGAGGTAGGAAAGTCTCCATATGCTTCTGTACTTGGCTCTATCACAACAATCTGCTGTTCATCCTCCAATAAATAACCTTCATCTTCAGATAATATGGTAAGAGGGCTCCTTTGTTTAGTTTGTAATTCCTCTTCAGGAGTAGCAGCTCTCTCTTTATCAATAGTCCTAGCTTGTTCAGAATGTGCTACTGGTGGTAATTTCAGACAAGGCTGCACTTCTTCACCTGCAAACAATGAGTACTTGTTTCTCATGGAATCTGAAGCCACTTTGAGCTGACTGTCATCCTTTACTTGTTCTTCTACCTGCTCTGTCACCTTCTTGGCTTTAACCTCATCTTTACTTGTAGATTTGACTGAGTGACCTAACTTTTTGATCATTACCTTCCCCTTATCAGTCTGCCTTTTAGGCTGCTGATCTTCTTTTTGAGGATGAACATCTGACCAAAACAAAAAGAAATCCCAAGTCCTTCCCTCATGCTGCAACACTGTGGTGATGATCAGTTTGATGAGACCATGGTGAAAAAGTGACTGGGAGGTGTGATCATCATTTTGCTTTATCTTGCTTGACATCTTTTGCAGGATTTTTAAGAAAAAGAAGGGCAAGTTCATTTTAGAAACTCCTACTATGTGTTGCAGGAACCTGAAATGATATTTAAAGAAAAATGAATATCTGCCTTCACAAGTCACATAACTTTGAAGTATCCTTATAGGCTCAATCCACTCCTTCCTGAAATTTTGAATGAGGATACCCTTGTTCCAGTAAGGAGTCACATTAGGCAATAGGTATCTTTGGGGTTCAAACTCAAAAGGCAATTTTTTAAACCAATGATCCCCCTCATTACTGATCTCAGTAGCTTCTGCTATTAGCTCCACAGTCAGTTTGAATTTCAAAGCATCCATCATGATCATATCATCTTTGAGTCCCTTAGCAAACTTGCAGGACACCTGAGCATTGAAACCATCTATCTTCTTGAAAAACTTCAACCAACCTGCTTGCTGAAATAGTTCTGCACAGTCAGGAAGCTTCTGGATACAGGCTAGGCCAGTGGACTCAGCCCTGTTGACCTTACCACTTTTGCCACTTTTCCCCATATTCTTCTTTCAGGAAACAAAAACAGTCTGGTTTTAGGTTTCCAATAGGTTTTACAGACTGGTTTTTCTGCTCTTTGAATTCCTCCACAATCTGTTATGTACTCTTGAATAGGCCTGCAATGTCAATGTTCCCTTGTCTTCAACCATACAACCAGGTTTGAATATAGGTATACTGTGAGTAGATCAGCTCATGAATAAACAGTCATAAGAGCACCATAACACAGCTCATTCTTCAAAATGTACCATCAAACATAATATCAAACTGCTTTAGACTATGGACCATCTAAGTTCTTCATTTTCGGGTTCAGGAAACCAGGATTATGATATACATTCAGATATAAACTTCTCCTTTAAGAGAAACTGATTTAAATCATAGAAGACAACACTTTGATTAATTTTCAATGTCCAGGCTGTTCAATGTAATTGAGGACTGTCAATGAAAGTGGTTGCTCTATCTTCAGTATTTGCTCCTCCTTCTATGCATCAAAACAGCTTCAATCCTCAAACCCTAGATTTCTGACTGCTCAGACTTTGCAAGAGTAACATCACATCATAGGCTTATCAGACCCATCGGAGACTATCTGTATGAGAAGAGAGAAAAGCACCAGTGTTTGCAATATATTCACCCTAGCCACAAAAATGTCATTCAAAGCTGGATATGAAAGCCAACATGTTCTCCAAGCAATTGAACATGGTTCTCCAAGCAAGTGATTTCACAAATCATAACAATTTCAACAGCTTTCAAACCACTTGAACAAACCAACAAAACACCTTCTGCGAGTCCTCTCAATACTATTTTCTGTAGATTCTGGTTTATACTGTCATTAGTTCTGAGAAGAAACCTATTCAATTAACTCATTGTAACCAATATGCATCACTGTCAGAGCTTTCAAATGTATTGGAGAGCAAATGATAAACAATCTTCGTTTAAACTGGCATTAGAATTTCCGAGGCTGTAAACTTTAAACTTAAGAATTCTTTGCTGCTCTGTTCATGCAAATTCCTCATAATAGCTTCAGATAGCTATTTCTGTGGTGAAGAGTTTATTTTATGACCTATTCTATCATCTCCAGCAACCAATTTCTCCAGATAATCGTGCAGCGAGAAAAACCCAAATTTTTCAGTTATGAGGGTTTATATCAGAATACCTGTCAATTACTCAATTGTTGTGGCTTAAAACTTCATTTTGGGGTATCAACAGCCTCTCCTCATGCATACAGGTGTCTTCATATCATCTCCTTAACTGCAGGTGCGTGAATTAAGAAGCCCTAATTTCTTGCTGGCGTTAAAAACACTGTCTTCTCTTCACAGGAACACAATCCACCTCTTTAGCGTTTTGATATGCATTATGAACACTCCTCTCCGATAATAATGCGTATAGAAAGAGAAATTTTCGATCTTAGACTGGAATTTGCTGATTTCTATCCAACTGATTTCGCATATTATGCAATGATGAGCCTGCTCTATTTCGTGACTGATAACCAACTAAAATCATGCTTAAACTGCAGTAAACACGTGTTAAAACACTCACACAAGGCGATTAGTCATTCAGATACTGCAATCATGATCGAAATCCATTTAAAATTTGAAAAAACAAAGGGCCGCGATATTCTTGTAGCGCGCCCTTTGTTAAAATTTTGTCTAGCGCTACAAGAATAGCTGCCAAGCCAAATTCTCGCAATTTTTCAACTTTCAGCCAAATTGTCGGAGGTTTAGAGAATTGCTAAGTTTAAGAAACAAGTCTAACTGCTCTCTAAACACATTAATGAATCAACTTTGAGAATATGACCTTCTTTAACCCCTTTTAAAATATAAAAGACCAACAAAAATCAAATAAAATTTATAAAAAGTAGACTCAAAAAGCTATTCAATCATCCATAGAGTTTCTAAAGGGGACTAAAATTCAAATTGAAAACCAAAACTTAACTGAGATAGATTGAAAAACAAACCAAAACTGGGGAAAATAAACCAAAAACGGAGAAAAATTTACTAACTTAACAGATCACATAGAGTTACCTTGAGTGAATTCATGAAAATAAAATTCATAAAATACTCAAATAAGACAAGACCAATATACGTGATTCGCCTCTAACCAGGGGTTACATCCACCAAAGCTGTTCAGATTTCTATTAATTACCCAATCAAAAAATTATAATCCGCAACAACGTTTGTTGTCATGCTAAGTTCTCTACTAACAAAATAGAAATGCTTGGTTAATAACTTCCTGAATCGAGATGTAACAATCATCCTAGTCTTAGACTCCAGACTAAACCTCTTTTTACTTATTCCTTCTTTTAATGTTACACAGTCATTAACTTATTCAGGCTAGAGTTTTCCCTTTACCTGCTAATACATAACCTGTAAAACAATAAAATAGGCTCAGTATGCTCTCGATAACCCATGCACACTAACTGTAGTTGAACAGTTCAGATGGAGACTTATGCCACCAACACAATCAAAGTAAATTGCTCATAAAACTCGGGTCCAAAACATGTTTATTACAAAGCGTAATATCTGATGCATGTTATGTATATCTCCAAACTATTACATAGATTCCTAGAAAGTGTACTATGGAAATATATATAAAAAAGACAATCCTTACATTCCGATAAGAAGGCATAAGATATGCATTCACAACTTACAATAGGCTAGTGATTAATTATAAAGTCAGATCCAGACAATCTACATCAAATAAAATGCAATCCCAGCTTGGAATGGATTTATGCTATTCAGATCCAAGCGATCCACAACAAATAAACAAAAAAACATACTTATGGGAAAATGAAAAGAAGATAACTTAGATCTTGAAACATATGCATACCTTTTGGGTGAATGATAATGCAACACCTTGGATATATTTTTATACACAAACACTCTATATACCACGCATACTTTTGGTAAAACTGATATGCTAATATCTTAAATCAAAGTTGTATTTAAATAATGCAAATGCCACGGATCTTGAAACAGATTTTACTACCCAGCACTATTCATATCACGCATATGAAAGCACAACCCGAAAAACATAGGTTACCCTACTCCACGCGATTTCCAGACCGCGGTTATGGAAATACAACTTGAAGATGTAGGCCTGGAACCGAGCCAATACCAAATGAGCTCCGATCCATAGACATAAAATATATGGGATGTGCAATCGCAAGCCAACAATTAAGCTAATACCCATACAGTAAGCATACAAACGTAGGCTTGGATAAAGCCCCGTACTGATAAAGCTCAAGCTCATATCCAATAAATAGACTGGCAGTCATAGGCTTGGAACAAGCCCATACTCCCCAAGTTCATATCCCCAGCGATAAAAAATTAAAGTTTTGAACATCGCAATCAAATATTGATTTTAAATTTTAAATTCATGACCATAAACAACTAATATATGAACGCAGATTAAAGCTAGTTGATACGGTTTCAAATTTAGATTCATACATTAACCATACCAGATATGAGATTGCACACCTGGAGTTAAGGATATTTCGCATCGTATCTCACGTCGATTTCCCTGAGGAAATGGAAACCTCCTATCCAGCTCTCCTCAGCTCTTTACATCCCCAGCTTCTAGATCTCGTGCCCCCCTCCTAAAATTAGAGATTATTCTTGTAACGAAGACCGTTTCTCTTTCCTGCTGAGCTCATTGCTCATCCAGTGCAGAGACCACCACCTCTTCCAAATGCCGAGATCCCCCCTCTTATAACGCAGAGATCCTTGTTTTCCCAAAACGTCGAGCTCCTTCTTTCTAAAAATGCATATCCCCCCCCCCCTAAGGTGTGCCACGTTTCCACAAATCAAGGCAATAGATCTGCCATTATCTTTGTCGAGGTAGGTCACCCCTAATTTTTGTCATTGTATCCGAATAGATATTTTTTGAAATAAATAAAACCGTGGAAGTTTCCACTCTAGAAGAGAAGTTAAATGGACTTATATTTCATTTTCTTAAATCACATTTAGCAAATTTCACAATAGAGGTGGTTCTGTTAAGTGATTTATCAATATAAGATCTCGCTTAATACTTACAGTTGACTGATACCCCCTTTTTTTTATATATGGCATTCTCTTAAAACAAGTTGTGAAGTACTTCAAGGAAACGTGACATAACTCAATTGATAATTACTTTCCAAGAAAGGAAATATTCCTCAAAGATATGTTTGAGCATGAATCCTTGGTAGATCAAGTAGGGTAAATTAAAGGAAAACATAATTTGTAGTGTTTTAGAGTGAAGCAATATAAGTAAACCATACTTTTTCATCATGCCTAACAACGTAGACATTTCCTTATCACCCTTTAATACACACACACACACACACACCTATATATTACTTACTCTATATATTACTCGAATATATGTCAAGTATAATATAAGTCTCTATATACTAGTCCACGTAGATGGTATATCACCATTTAATTATTAAACGAGGTATGTTGAAGATGACATCTTCTTTTCTATTTTAAGAGGACCGCGACCTATAGTCCTTTTAACCTCAGGTTGTTTTTCTCTTTTTAAGTTTAAACTTTAACTCCTTGAGTCTTTTGTCGACGTTAAAATGATTTCAACTACCTCTATCATGGCTTAATCATAATAGGATTAAGTAACTAGGTTATGGTATCTTAGTTGGGATAAATTTCAGTAAAGTAGGAATCCCTTATAGGGCGAATCCTTATCTCTAACCCTGCCATAATCAAGACTATATGTAAAACTACAGCATCAAATTGTGTCTCCCTAACCATTCTCTTTTACTCGCAGTGGGTTTAGTTTCTCGTCGTTAACTTGCGTCAAAGTCTTAGGTCTCCTAAGTTTATCACTTAGGTAATTAACTCATATAGATTTCCAGGTCCTGTTTCTTGCGGGGCCTTGGCCTTGAGCTCCTCAATAGAACAAATACAATAAACATTTTACAATTACAAAGTATTTATGGGTATGCAAGAGGGATATTACATCCTTCCCCTGTTCAATATAACACTGTCCTCGATGTTCCTATTTTCATCAAATTTCCTTCTTCTCATGGTCCCTCTTTCTTGCTTCATCTTTTTGTTCTGATCCCTTTCGATCTTTCCTAGTTTTTCACAAGTCGCCATTTTTCAAGACCTGTAGTTTCCTATAACAAGATCAGTTTTTCCCATAATTTATTTAGTAAAACACATCGATATTTTATAGTTCAACTCAAAAACATAAACAATGGCTCCTTGTGCAACATCACGATTGCAATTCATGGAACATTTCCTAGTATTTATTTGCGTAATTACCTTTCAATATTCATAAGAAGTCCATATTTGCTTGTCTTTATTTCCAACATTTGGATACTTAACTAGTCTCCAACTTGAAGAAAACTTTTCTTTCAGAAATTAACATATTTTTTTTAAATAAGAACTTTAAAGTTGCTCATTCCTCCTCGCCTTTGAGGAAATTTTTCCTACTCACGTGTTTCTTCACATTTACACACTAATACCTGTAATAGTCTAGTTACTTGGAAAATTTGTTAACACATATTTCGTTCATTATTATTCAATTCCCCCTTCATTTCTTTTTACCAATTCTTGTGTGGACTTACGGGCTATAATAGAGGTTACTCTGCCTTTTGATTGCTTGTCAAAAGTTTTCTCCTCAATGACATCAAACATCGTCCTGTCTTACAGATGTCGATCTTTTTCCTAGGTCTTTTCTATTGATATCATAAACTCTTTCACAATTCCCCTCAAGTCTCCTCGCTTTAGTCTAGGAATTATTTTCCACCTAGCCTCTCACCTAAGTCTAGGAAAAGCAAGGTAGAGCTAGATCAACAATTTCCTTGCCACTTCATATGCCTGACACCATGTGCTCACACGACAATCATTTTCCTAACACCATTGTGCTCCTGCAACATATATATTTTCCTTGTTCATATTTAATGTTAATTACAACCTACGACTATTTGTGACACACACTCTTTGGTACTTAATGTGACTTCACTATCATTGTTTCGATTCGTGAATCGGCTTCACGGTTAGTTGAAATATAATTAACATCTACTGATAAAAAATAATTTCATTAATTTAATCATCAACATTTGTTGGGTTGTAATGATTTGTACCGCTACCATCATTCATGATTCATACAATCCCATTCATGATTCATACAATCTGTAACCATCAGATAGCTCCTTACTCATGTTTGAGCAATTGAGCTCACAAGTGAATTTATAATCCATGTTGATCATGACAACGGTCATAATCTTGGTAACACCCTGCAATGTCAGTTCATAATAACATAATCCAAAATTAATCCTTGGTTTAAAAAAATCAAAACCTCAAAATCTGATAATTATCAAAAGAGAAAAACATCTCTCATTCTTAAGGGTTTTAACTCCAAGTTTTAATCCAATGAATTTTGTAAGTAATACTCCATTTCGATTGGAAGCAGTGTTCCTGGAAAAATCCTGCAATGTTAGTAATAACATTCATTTATCAAATGCTAATAGTAATTAAACACCTTTACTCATTTTCCTTTAGATAGTTACGAGTGAAGGAGCATTCCAATTCTACACAACAATACTGAGTGGTAAGCTAGAGACGTAGAAATCACAAGTGATATCTAGTTCTATCAGCCTATTAGTGTCTTTGGAGGAAACCTTATACTCTTTGTTGGGACTCATGTACTTTGAGTACCCCCTATTAACAAGGCCTTGCAAGCCGCGAATACACACATATTAAAACTTTGTTATAGAAGGATACTTGACAATGTTAATTATAGGTAACTATAGGATTACCATATTATTTTCCCGAATTCAACCCACTCCTTTCTTAAGAATTTCAACATTAATGCAACATACTTTATCCAACATGTTTTCAAATAACCACAATGTTTTAACATGGTGGGATGCATTATGATTCATTATATATATTTCGTCACTTATATACGAATAATTCCTAACGTGGTAATCACATACTCCTAAACTCACCCTTTAACAAAAGAACAAAATCATAAAAGAATACATCCTGATATTTTACGTAATTTTCCCACTCACCTAGAACTCTAGTATTAGATACTACACTTGGGTTATCACACATTTCATGGAATACACCAATACCCTATGGGGTATTTCTTTGTTAGGTTTCCCACTCTGCTTCTACTTGTAGCAATTTTAGGTTTGGCCTATAGTGAGCGTTTAATTTAGACTTCCATTTAAAATATAGTTGGTGTGTGCAATTTTTCTTTAACGATACATGGAATGATTAGTCCTGAACCAAATTTTATGATAAGCCTAACATTCTCATGCCTATAACCTATGTGACGAGTTGTGATTTCTACTCTTACCATTATTTAGAGGTGTTGGGATTTTGCAAATTTTTACATCATCAATACTCTTCAAAAAGTATAGTAGACACATGGTCTTCCATTATTATTATCTATGACTCCATATATCTATTAACAAGCAATTCTAATAAATTGACTATACTTCTACCTTAATGTATCAGGAGTAAAATTTATATTCCAACCTCCCATTTTGGGGGTGTAAACATAAAAAAAAAACTTTAAGACAACAAGCAATAACTAGTCACCCACTTTTGGTTTTAATTTGTCGTAACTGTGAGAACATACCTTTCCATGATATTTCTTTTCTTTATCCTCTTCACTTACCTCCTTCAATCTTTGAGGCCCACTCGGATAACTTAGTTCCCTCGTTCGTCATTGCCATGCATCCACAAACAAAATCATTTTATTGGTTAGTCTTAAACATCTTCATGCTTTCTAACTTCATGTTGAACCCAAAATAGGCCCGAGTGGTGTCACTCCAGCTATGATACCATTTGTAACATACCCATATCAGTAAAATTATAAGTTTCTTTTAATTGGAATATTTATGTCTAAGCTTAAGACTGATGAGTGGTAATATATAGACACAGACATTTTAATTCCATCACCAAAACACCATAACACAACTGTATTAAAGTAGATCATTTCAATCCTTTAAATCATTATAATACTCAAGCTATTAGGTAAGGGCATTAATCAATAATTCTATCTTTATTTCCACGTTTTTGTAATGTACCCAATATTCGCTTTACCATTTTGGGTGATGAGGTGATTCTTATCTTTTCGAACATCCTCATTTCAAACACCAAAACATTAGTCCCTAAAGTTTACATGCTATTATCGATAATGTGTTCCACATCAAGTCTTATATTTCCTACATAAGAAATAGATGGATGCTTAGTGTGAAACTTATACATACGTCCCATTGTTCATTCATGATAACATCACACTATGATTTTTATTTCTCTCATAACATAAATGTATGTAAAGCCTTAACTTTGTACCTTAACTAACACGACCTACACTTCACTTAATTACGTACAAGTAAGAAAGTGAATATTCCTTAAAGCATGTAAGGATCACATAGCGTTACCTTGAGTAAATTCACGAAAATAAAATACAAAAAATACACAAATAAGACGAGACCAATATACGTGGTTCACCCCTAACCAGGGGTTAGGTCCACCAAAGCTATTCAAATTTCTATTAATTACCAAATCAAATAATTACAATCTGCAACAACATTTGCTGTCGTGTTAAGTTCTCTACTAATAAAATATAAATGGTTGGTTAATTACTTCCTGAGTCGAGATGTAACAATCATCCTAGACTCCAGACTAAACCTCTTTTTACTTATTCCTTCTTTTTCTCTACTAATAAAATATAAATGGTTGGTTAATTACTTCCTGAGTCGAGATGTAACAATCATCCTAGTATTAGACTCCAGACTAAACCTCTTTTTACTTATTCCTTCTTTTAATGTTACACAGTCACTAACTTATTTAGGCTAGAGCTTTCCCCTTACTTGTTAATACATAACCTGTAAAAGAATAAAATAGGCTCATTGTTGTCCCGATAACCCTTGCGTACTAACTATAGTTGAACGGTTATGATGGAGACATATGCAACCAACACAATCAAAGTAAATCGCTCATAAAACCCAGGTCTAAAACATGTATATTAAAAATCGTAATATCTGATGCACGTTATGTAGATCTCCAAACTGTTACATAAATTCCTAGAAAGTGTAGTATGGAAATATAGATATAAAAAAAACAATCCTTACATTCCGATAAGAAGGCATAAGATATGCATTCGTAGCTTAGAATAGGCTAATGATTAATTATAAAGTCTGATCTAGAAAATCTACATCAAATAAAATGCAATCCCATCTTGGAATGGATTGATGCTATTCAGATCCAAGTGATCCACAACAAATAAACAAAACAACGTACTTATGGGAAAACAAAAAAAGTAGATAAATTAGATCTTGAAACATATGCATACCTTTTGGGTGAACGACAATGCAACACCTTGGATATATTTTAATACACAAGCACTCTACAGACCACGCATACGTTTGGGAAAAATGATATATAGATATCTTAAATCAGGGTCGTATTTAAATAATGCAAATGCCTCGGATCTTGAAACAGATTTTACTACCCAACACTATTCAGATCACGCATATGAAAGCACAACCCAAAAAAAGCAGGTTACCCTACTCCACGCGATTTCCAGACTGCGGTTATGGAAATATAACTTCAAGATGCAGGCTTGGAACCCAGCCCATACTGAATGAGCTTCGATCCATAGACATAAAATATCTGGGATGTGCAATCCCAAGCCAAAAATTAAGCTAAGACCCATACATTAAGCATACAAATGTAGGCTTGGATAAATCCCCGTACTGATCAAGATCAAGCTCATAACCAATAAATAGACTGGCAGTCGTAGGCTTGGAACAGACATGTACTCCCCTAGTTTATATCCTCAGCGATAAACAATTTAAGTTATGAACATCGCAGCCGAATACTGATTTTAAATTTTAAATTCATGACCATAAACAACTAAGATATGAATGCGGCTTGGAGCAAGTCGATACGGTTTCAAATTGGGATTCATACATTAACCATACTAGATATGAGATCACACACCTAGAGTTAAGGATCTTTTGCTCCGTATCTCACGTCAATTTCCACGAGGAAATGGAAACCAAATCTCCTACCCTCCTCAACTCTTTACATCCCCAGCTTCTAGATCTCGTGCCCCCCTCTGAAATGTAGAGATCATTCTTGTAATGTAGGCCATTTCTATTTCCCTTAGATCTCATTGCTCATCCAACGCGGAGACCACCACCTCTCCCAAATGACGAGATCCCCCCTCTTATAATGCAGAGATCCTTGTTTTCCCAAAACGTTGAGCTCCTTCTTTCTTAAAACGCAGAGTTTTTTCCCCTTAAGGTGCGCCATGTTTCCACAAATCAAGGCAGTATATTTTCCATTATCTTTGTCGAGGCAGGTCAACCCTAATTTTCGTCATTGTATCCGAATAGATATTTTTTGAAATAAAGAAAGCCGTGGAAGTTGCCACTTTAGAAGAGAAGTTAAATTGACTTATATTTCATTTTCTTTACTAAACATTTAGCATATTTCACAATAGAGGTGGTTTTGTTAAGCGATTTATCAAGATAAGATCTCGCTTAATACTAACAATTGACTGATACCCCCTTTTTTTATATACGGCCTTTTCTTAAAACAAGTTGTGAAGTACTTCAAGGAAACGTGACATAAATCAATTGATAATTACTTTTCAGGAAAGGCCATATTCCTCAAATATATGTTTAAACGTGAATCCTTGGTAGACCAATTAGAGTAAATGAAAGGAAAACATAATCTGTGGTGTTTTAGAGTGAATCAATATAACTAAACCATACCTTTTCATCATGCCTACCAATGTAGACATTTCCTTATCACCCTTTAATATATATATACACACACACCTATATATAACTTACTCTATATATTACTCGAATATATGTAAGGTATAATACAAGTCTCTATATACTAGTCCAGGTAGATGGTATATCACCATTCAATTATTAAACGAGATATGCTGAAGATGACATCTTCCTTTGTATTTTAAGAGGGCTGCAACCTATAGTCCTTTTCACCTTAGGTTTCTTTTCTCTTTTTAAATTTAAACATGATTTAAACTTTAACTCCTTGACTCTTTTGTCAACGTTAAAATGATTGCAACTACCTCTATCATGGCTTAATCATAATAGGATTAAGTAACTAGGATATGGTATCTTAGTTGGGATAAATTTCAGCGAAGTAGGAATCCATTATAGGGCAAATCCTTATCTCTAACTTTTCCATAATCAATAATATATGTATAACTACGACATCAAATTATGGCTCCCTAACCATTCTCTTTTGGTCGTAGTGGGTCTAGTTTCCCATCGTTAAGTTGCGTCAAAGTCTAAGGTCTCCTAAGTTTATCACTTAGGTAATTAACTCATATAGATTTCCAAGTCCTATTTCTTATAGGGGCTTGGCCTTGAGCTCCTCACCAGAACAAATACAATAAACATTTTACAATTACAAAGTATTTATGGGTATGCAAGAGGGATATTATGCTCTCACTCTTTAACCACCCCCCCATTTGTCCTTCCATCCATTATGCTATATCTTTCCTCCATCCATTATCCTATATCTTTCCTACACCCAATAATCCCTCCCTCCTATATATCTCCCTCTCTCATCCCCCCTATATATAATCCCCCCCAATCCATCCCTCCCACTTGTATTTATTACCCTCCCATCAATCCCTTCCCTTTATATTTCTCTTCACTTCATTCCCCCTTCATATCTCTCCCCTACCTCTCCCTCCCTTCCCCTTATATTTATCCTCCCTTCTCCCCCCCCATATCTCTCCCTTACCCATCCCTCCGTTCCATGATTCCCTCTACACCTTTTTCTCCCTCCTTTGACTTCCCCCCTCTTTTAGCTTAATCAATGTAATGCTAATTTCTCCTATCTTAGATGCACTAAATCACATATGTGATATATCGCATATGCGTTATATCAGATATGCATTGGATCGCATATGTGTTATATCACATATGAGATATGATGATCATATTTTACATAGTGGTTGTTAGGTGTAAACCATTGTATGCATAATGCATGTGCGATATAACACATATGCGTTAAAACATATATGTGTTATATCGCATATGTGATATGAGTTTTATAAAATATTGTTGGGTTGCGGCTTGTGGGCCGGTTTTAATATAGCAAAATACATAATTCCTCTGAACCCATGCATAGAGAATTGTTCAACCTATCATTTTATAATTTATTACACAAATCCATAGGTATTGTACAAGTTTGGGTGGATTTCAATGGGGAATGTACGTAATAGAGGTCGAAAATTAGCGAGAAAGGTGCTTACACTAGAAGAAGCTGAAAAAAAGGGGGAAGAATCAAGAAATCGTCGACATTCAATCGATGAGAAAATAATTCCCATTCTTGTTCAACAAGTGCAGCAGATAAATTCAATAGAAAATACAATGTTGGATACCCCAGAGCAAGAGTCAAAGCGGAGGAATTTGATAGTGGACAACACCATACACTCTCCAATGACCCACATTTTAGTATCGAGTTCAATGGATGGAAAATCACACTTTGCATCAAATAGTTGCACCTCAAAATCTATAGGAAAAACAGAGATACCTGACGTAGAGGTTGAGGAGGATAATGCAAAGTTAATGGAAGCTAGTTATGGGGGTGATGAAAATCTTGGTGCATTATTAAACAGACAGTTTTGTGAAGAGTTCAATCATTATGTTCTTGACCATGCAAATGTGGTTCCGCAATAACCATGCCAGGTGGTTCAATCTCTTAATCGAAGTTGTCATCCAGTAGTGGATGTAAATGTCACTCCATCATTTTAAATGACAAAAAATATCGCATCAACGCGAAAGAGAAATCCTAAACACATACAAGTGGATGAGAGTGAATTGACTTCCATGGAAGGTAAGGTTCCTAAACACACTATCCTTCATCATTGTTCTCAAATAATGAAACAATATTTTGATAAAAAATATGAAGCTGGTAAATGCCAATTGTTATTAGCTTTGATTAAATCTAGGAGTATGGAAACTATTAGAAGAAATTTAGTCATAAGAACATTGAATAATATCGAATCAAGTAATCAAATTGTTAAATCTCTTGTTGCTGCATTCACATCGATTGGTTAAAAAACTCTTTCACAAGACTATAACGCGACTCGCTGCATCTTGGTTGAATCAATTGTAAGTAGATCCATAAGATAACGTCATTTACTTAAATGCACATCACATATTGTGCCTTTAGATCCAAATACACTTAAAAAATATTGAGTATGAAGAGACAACCCTGATGTAGAGAGACAAATGGAAACAATATGGGAATTTAGTGGTAGATTTCCCTGTAAAAACATGAAGTTAGTTGAAGTAGTGAAGGGACTAGTGTGCACACTTTTTGGCACGATAACGCTAGACCTTATTCTAACACAAAGGATGTGTTAAAATGTTGTAGGGGTTCTATGAATAATGAACCTCATGTTAAACATTATCATGACATGACACAAACTCAATTGTTCGAGATGTTTAAAGTTTCCCACGTAGAGGTAAGGATCGGGAAAGTATCTTTTGAAAAATGAAAGCCTTAGTATGTTAGAATCAATACCATCAGGAACACTTTTTGTTGTATATACCACATATATTTTGATATTTATTATCATACATTTGGACATATAAGTCATTTTTTGCATCCTAACCATGTGCAGGAATGCTCAAGTACAATACCACCAATTCCATCTAGAGCTTTCATCCATAGCTTAATGTGTCTGAGGTAATATGGGCAGACATATTACTTAAAACAATTTGTAGAGGGTTCTTGAAACAAATTTGGTGGGATATCATTATGGTATGATTGCATCCATGAGAGTGAAGATCAACCATTAGAGAATACAATTGTCGAGAAGCAAAACTATCATTATCGACAAATCAGCTACATGTTGGGAAATAAAGTAGGAAGATTAAATTGGTGACTTCACAGGTGACAATGTACACGAATAATATTCATTTAAATGGATATATTGTTTATGTTTTTTTATAACATTGTTTATTAATATATTAATATTCATGTAAATATTTTTATGTTGTTTTATAACATTGTTTATTTTTTTCCACGAGGTGCAAGTATGTGAATTTATTTTAGAGTTACATGGAAATATCCAACAGTACATTCAGCATGTCAATATGGCACAATGGAAATATGAATATTTCATAATATGCTAAGACACCTTCCCTCTCAGAACAATATTATCAATGGTTGACTTTGCATAAAATTACACCCTACAACCACAAAATGAAATACAAAGTCACACTCAGAGCAGGTGAGCATAATGGTCCATATCACTTATCGACATGGGCCAGATAGCAATGAAGAGAAACATGTGATATTGAAATAAAGCCACTTTTAAATAAGTGACGATCGAACCCATGACATCCATTACGTGCAACATTTCTTTAAATTATTCTATGATCATGCGCTAGCTATGGATATACCATTTTGTTGTCATTTGATTTGGTTAGATGGTTGTGTTGGATAGTTCAAGGATGCACATGTATTTCAATGGTTGTTTTTGCTGCACATAAAATACAAGGTGCCACATATATGGAACTACTTTGAAACTGGTCATGGAAAAGGAGAGCACGATGATGCTGGTGCATGCATAAAAACTACCCTTCGAAGGGAAGAGATGAAGTTTACAGGTGCTCTCCTTTGATATGTTGCATCTATAGTGAAATGGTGTGCATTTGTGATCGGAGAACAAACAACAAGGAAAAACCTAGTGCGGAGAATATTCCGGGAGGTGACGAATGTGGACCGATCTAACACACATCAAGTGAACAAATTTTATGGAAATTGACGGTTTCATTCATATAGAAGCTCAGACAACTCAACCCTACAAATTTGGACAAGATTGAAGACTTGTTTTTTTTGTTTCTTGTAGCATCGATGAATGGGATGATTATGAGTATACAAACACACTTGATACATGGGATCTGGTGACACTTGGCAGTAATCTGAAGGAGGTTAATGAAATAGACCATTTGGAAGATGATCAGACATATATTTCTACATATTATGATCACATATCATATCTCATACAAGAAGGTACAAAAAAGTAATTTTGTAGTACCTAAATCACTACAAGCCTTTACATTTAAATAAATTTTATTTATGTTACATGAAAGACCTTTTTTAATAAGTGTATTATTAACTCGACCTATTTCCTTTCACATGTCAGATATATGCAGTGGTTTCCCCCAAAAGAAATGAATGGGGTTCTAACTATTGGTTGGAATCTTGCTTAGAGGGGAAACAAACCATTCTCGAACCTCTTACTAATGATGAAAATAATGAATTCCCAACTGGCTCAATGGTTATATAAGGGGATTACTTGAGACTAGAAGCACAAAAGAGAAGGAAGGGTGGGTATGTATATCATGATTATAGACTAGGAGCTATTGTATACCACTTCACCAACCTGGTAGTTGGTACAAACATCAAGTTGTGCATACTTTCGAACAAAACTATGTCACATGTACGATACTTGCTACCTCATTCAGAGCATGAGATAATGATGGACACCATTGGCAGCAGAGATGATCCAGATGGCTACTTGAGTGACTGCATTGTCAAGTGTTATTAGATTGTCATGTGCATTATTTAAATGTTAAAGTGTGTGTTGAAGCACAATTTCAATGAGTTAGCCTTTAGTTTATTTCAAATGTACTAACCTATGATTGATGGATACCATTCATAGACATCCTACTATTCATAGGATACTAGATAGTATAAACATGATCCTACACCCTTAGGTGAGTTATCCATAAATAATGTTTGCACATGTTCATTGGGTTCTCTTTATTTTCTGATGAGAGTACTAATGTTTAGTTTTTCATGTGCCTAGGATACAAACATGATCTATGGCACATTGGAAGTGCCAAGAACTACACGGCGTCTTTAGACACCAACAAATAGAATTTGGAAAACAACATGCTCTCGAGTTGTTGCAATTTACCTTTAATGATTTTTTTTTTATTAATGCACATTTAATTACATTGGTGGGTCAACTCTTGCAAATCTTGCATTCGTGGGTCAACTCTGAAAAAACCTCGACCGTGCGACTATTCGTAGTGTTCCAAATATTGGCCTTTCCCATACACACTTGCAGGAGCGAATGACATGTGATTATGCTACTCTGTTTGATTTGTCACTCCTGGACCGAAATCACCACGTGTCCTTGAACCGCATTTTGAAGCAACTTTCAACTCGACATAAATCGACAACCGGAGGTTGGAGCAATGAACCATTGACTCCATTTCTCTCCTGGAATGTGGTTACATCTAGGGGGGCCTCTCCCCTGTGTTTGCATGTCTCAGTGACTACATTGTGCAATGATTTCATAAACTAGGGTTTTGCTCAGTTTCCTTGAATGCAACTCTTGCATTGGTAGGTTAACTCTATAAAAACCTCGAACATGTGACTATTTGTATTTTTACCATATAATACTTTCCCATACACACTTGTAGGATCCAATGAAATTCAATTTTACTACACCGTTTGGTTTTTCACTTCTAGAGCGAAAGTTGCCAAGTGTTCCTAAATCGCATTTTGAGGCATCTTTCAACTCGACATAAATCGACAACCATAGGTCATATCGATGAAATGTAGACTCTATTGTTCTCCTAGAATGCAATTACATCTAGGGGGAATATCAACGTTGTTTTCATGGCCCGGTGACTATACTGTCCATTGATTTCATAAACTAGTGTTTTGCTCAGCTTCCTTGAATGCAACTCTTGTTTTGGTGGGTCAAATTTGCAAAAACATCGACTGTGCGACTAATGGTAGTGTTCCCAAATCAGTATTTCCCATACATGCTTGCAGGATCCAATGACATGCAATTATGCTTCTTAATTTGTTTTTTTTCTCCGGGACCAAAAGTCATAAAGTGTCCTTGAACTGTATTTTGAGGCGACTTTCAACTCGACATAAATTGACAACCGAAGGTTGGTTCGATGAGCCATTGACTCCATTAGTTTGTTGGTATGTTATTACATCTAGGGGTCCCTCTCCACTAGGTTTTCATGGCCTTATGACTACATTGTGCATTGATTTCATAAACTAGTGCTTTGCTAAGTTTTCTTGAATACAACTCTTACATTGGTGGGTCAACTCTGCAAAAATATCGAACGTGTGAATATTGGTAGTGTTCCCATATTTTTCTTTCCCATACACACTTTCAGGAGCCAACATCATGCAATTATTCTCCTCTATTTGTTTTTTTTCTCCCGGACCGAAATTCACCAAGTGTCCCTGAACCCATTAGAGGAAATTTGGGGTCTAAAATGGGCCTTATAAGAAAATGCGCCAACAATCATTTTTGTGGGTTGGAATTCAAGAACCAATATAATTTCAATAAAATGAGTCAACCATAATGGTTGAATTGACATATTTGTCATAAAAAGAAAACTACTTTTTTTGTTCGTATTTTCAACATATCTCCCCGTGTTTTTACTCAAATTCTGAGTGGGAGAGTTCGTTGGATGCGGAATTTAATTTTGTATTTAACGAGTACCCACACTTCATACTTTTGACATACCCTACTGCCCCAAAAACAATAAATACATGAAAAAATGTGATGATGATGTCATCATCACGTTTTTCAGGTGTTTCTTGTTTTTGGGGTAGCGGGGTATGTCAAAAGTACATAGTGTGGGTACTTGTTGGATGTAGAATTAAATTTTGCATCAAACGAGTTCTTCCCCTCAGAATTTGAGTAAAAACACAAGGAGATATGTCAAAAATACGAAAAAGAAAAGTAGTTTTTTTCATTGTTCCTCCAAAATTAAAAACTATTATTTTATTATTTTAACTATTATTTTATTATTTTCCTTAGGAGGCCCATTTTAGACCTCAAATTTCCTATAATGACATATTGAGGTGACTTTCAACTCGACATAAATCGACAACTAAAGGTCGAATCGAAGAAACATTGAATTAGTTTGTCTCGTAGAATGATATTATATCTATGGGGGCCTCTCCATCATGTTTGCATGTCCCGGTTACTACATTGTGCATTGATTTCATAAACTACAGTTTTTCTCAGTTTCCTTGAATGCAACTCTTGCATTGGTGGGTAAACTGTGCAAAAACCTCGACCATGTGACTATTGGTAGTGTTCCCATATCGACATTTCCCATACACACATGCAAGATCCAGGGACATGCAATTATGCTGCTCCATTTGTTTTTTCATTCTCAGAACGAAAGTCACCAAGTGTCCTTGAATCACATTTTAAGGAAACTTTCAACTCGACATCAATCGACAACCGAAGGTTGGGTCGATGAACCGTCGACTCCGTTGGTCTCCTGGAATGTGATTACATCTAGGGGGGTCCTCTCCACCATTTTTTCATGGCTCGGTGACTTCATTTTGCATTGATTTCGCAAACTAGGGTTTTTCTCAGTTTCCTTGAATGCAACTCTTGCATTGGTGGGTCAACTCTGCAAAAAACTTGACCATGTGACTATTGGTATTATTGTCATATCAGCCTTTCCCATACACACTTGCAGGAGCCAACAACATGCAATTATGTTGCTCCGTTTGGTTTTTTTCTCCCAGACCGAAAGTCACCAAGTGTTCTTGAACCACATTTTGAGGCGACTTTAAACTCGAGATAAATCGGCAACCGAAGGTCGGATGAATATTTTAAAGATATTTTGTAAGCAATTGTAAAACTTCCCTCTATAATAGCAGTGTTGGGTTTAGTAGTTGTTCATGATCTAGAGTTGGAGTAGAGTGATGTCAAGGCAATGTTTCTACATGGTGATTTGGAGGAAGAGTTGTAAATGAAGAAACCATAAGGATTTGAGGAAAAGGGTAATGATGATCTAAAATGAAGAATAAATCGAAGTCTATATGGGTTGAAACAAGCTCGAAGGAAATAGTATTTAAAATTTGATTCATTTATCACTAAACAAAATTTCTTTATATGAATCTAGACATTGTGTCTATACAAGTCTTTCAATGGTGAACATGTATTATTGTTATTATTTGTTGATGATATGCTAGTTGCAGGATATAGCATAGTTGAAATTAACAAGCTAAAACAACAATTGGCTATGATCTTTTTAATCAGGGATTTTGAGTCTTGCAAAGCAAATCCTTGGAATGAAAATGATCAAAAATAGGAAGAAAAGAGAATTAAAACTATCACATGAGTCATATATTGAAAATATGTTGAATAGGTTTAGCATGAAGGATTCTAAGGTACTATGCACACCTTTATCAAATCATTTCAAATTATTTTCCAACTTAATGTTTGCATCCTCCTTTTTCAATGTGAAAATATTTGTATTATCCCATCCTTGTTGGGTGAACAAATGAGTGGTAGTGGATATGGATAGCCCTTGGTCCACTAATACCAATATGGGAGATTATATTTATATTTATCTTTTTAATATGAATGATTCAGAAATGTATTCCTCAAACCAAATATCATGACTAATATGTACCTTATTTCTCACCCATCACCTCAACCTTTTCATGGTGATTGGCTTGTCA
Source organism: Pseudotsuga menziesii (assembly GCA_001517045.1). NCBI lineage: Eukaryota > Viridiplantae > Streptophyta > Pinopsida > Pinales > Pinaceae > Pseudotsuga > Pseudotsuga menziesii. The sequence continues at coordinate 29,964 of LPNX010452776.1, forward strand.
AAAAGGATTGAGGCTAAGGCAAAGTATAAAACGCTGTCTCTATAGGTGGTGGTTTCCCAATTCCAACCTCTTAACGAATCTAAGGTAAAATGGATAAATTTGAGAAGTACATAGTACCTTGCCCTTGTTCTGTCTGCTCTATTTGGGATGTAACAAGAACTAAGCCTAGATACAACACACATTGTATGCATGATTCTTCTCACCACACTATTTATAAGAGAAATGGAATTTATAAAGAAAAAAAATTATACAAAAAGAATATATTCAACATAAATAAAACATAAGGATATGTCATGATTAGGTCTATAATATCATAAATGGATATTCATTTGTTTGTGATGTGGTTGTTTTGTAGTGTTACCTAAAGCCTCCTTCACATTGTTTCACAAGTTCAAGGATCATGCAGATCATCATTTTAATGAAAATGAAAATACAATTTCATGTTTTTGTGTTGTGTTTAATTCCATTATAAAAAAGAGAGGGTCAAATAGATGGTGGGAGCAAGTGCAAGGGATTTTTTTCATTTAAGTTGTCAAGTTCCTTTAATATTATTGTTGCATCATGATTAAGGGAATTAGGATCCCTATGTTTTGATTAAATTAAGCTAAATAATCAGTCCACATCATAAACAAAGTCAACCATGTAGTGGGAATGGAGTGCAGTTCATGGAAGACTCAAGTAGAAGTGAAGTGCAATGACAAAACCAAAATCTAAGATGAACCTTTCTTTATATTATATGTACATATAATGTTTTCAAAAATGGCATTCCATGGCCATAATACAAAACAGTGGATCATATTGTACATCTGTGTGTATATAGAAAAATGGTACATGTATGTATCCCCCCTATACATGAATTCTATTTATCCCCCTTATACATGAATTTTACTTATCCCCCCTTTCATTGCCACTTTCAGTGGATTTTGAGAAGTCTATCTTTCTTTTTCAGCTACTCGATGGTGTTCCCCAACGCTGAACACAAGGATACAATTTCATTTCCGAAGACTGCACACAAACCAACATTTGTAAGTTAGTTTACCAATATATAAAAATAAATACAAAGTTCTATGTACATTTGTTAAAATTCCAAGAAAATATAACATTTTTACTTACGTCCGTGTGTAAGTGATCGTAGTTCGTGATGTAACTACATGTACCTAGTCACTTGCATAATCTAGGTGGCTTATCGCTACAATGGAATCATGCTCTGACATTGTCGGTTCCTCACTAACATCATGCAAAAACTAAAGGGTACCCACAATTAGATACATGTACAACCCTGTATAAGACGAGCAATTATATAAATATCTGAAAATTTATCTACATCCTACATTGAATTTTTCAATGAAAGCGAGACATAAATGTACCTGGGGTGGGGGAAAGGTGGGTCACCAGTGGCTCTAATTGGGTGGGATGCATAAAATAATATATGTCAATGTCAGCAAATCAATGGGTGCACCAAAAAGCTACTTGCATGTACAAAGAAAACTATACTACATGGAGGGACAATGAATTTTTCAAATAAAGCGAGACATACATGTACCTGGGGGGAAGAGGTGGGTCACTAACGACCATGATTGGGTTCTCTTAAAGCACCAATCAATCACTAGAAATCTGCATAAAATAATATATGTCATTGTCAGCAAATCAATGGGTGCACCAAAAAACTACTTGCATGTACAAAGAAAACTATACTACATGGAGGGACAATTGGGGACACAGAGATACGTGAACTTTTGTAATATGGTGCCAATAAATTAAACAAGATATACATATACTTTGGGGACGTGAAGAGGTGGGTCACCAGTGGGTGAAATAATTTACAACTACCTAAAAGGATTTACATATGGATCAATGAGAAAGGTTTCTGGGGTGGCAACTCTATCGGACATATGTTGATACGTAAAAAACATAAATTTACAATTACACTCATTTCCAATAATTAAAAGCATACATGTTGAATCATTAAAAGAATAATTAAAACCATATTTAAAAGAATAATTAAAATAATACCTATGATTATGAATTTTCCTCTACCTGTGACGGACCTGTCTCAGATGCCACAAACTCATCATGCCCACCATGAATAAAATATATTGTATCAAGATTAAGATGTACTAAATGTGCCAATCCCTAATATAAATATGTAAATCATGATGATAAATTAAAAAGTAATGTTCTTACAAGTAAAGCACCAAAATCATATGAAAAATTGACCGTTGCATCAATATCATCAACATCAATGACCAGAATATGGGAATTTGGGGTGTCATTGGACACCGGTTGTAAATGTGTTCACTTAAATTGTCTGAAAATTAAAATAGAAATAATTCATGAAACAATTGAAAAATGTGATATAAAAAATAATAGACTATATGAAGAATGAGTTTGACTTACATATTGGATTAATCCATAATCACAAAACTCTAAAGAATTTCCATAGCATATGTTTCCATAAGCTATGAAAGGATGTGGAATGACGCGATGCTCTAAACCCTCTGCATGTCTAGTGTGATATCTAGATCTAGTAGGGTCTGGATACCTAATTGGATCCTCCATGTGTGATGTTCCATCCCCCGATGGTTTGGCCTCAGATGTTCCAACCCCTTAGCCTACATTTCCCTTGAGAGGAGTCCCATCTCGAACCAATGTATCTTCCAAATGGAATAATGCCTCATGTCTGTCATTAATAATGAAACCTGCAGGAGGATATAACTAAGGGGGTTTTGGTGTGCGTGAAGGCCTTCACACACTGTTTGGATCAGTCATCGCCCCTTTCCTATCTTGGGGCATCCCATGTCCTACCCCCTGTAACTCTAAAATATCAAAGTAATCTACATGTTTACCCAAGATAAACTTGGCATACATTTTCCTCAGGAAATAGAATGGGATGTCTCTATTCCCATGAGGGTCTTCATCAAAAACCATGTACCAACGATCCATCCATTTGGATTTAATAGTTGACCCTACGCACCAGTCTATAGAAATGTGTGGTCGACTGGTGGGAGGAACCAATTCGGTATTAGGTTCCGGGAATAGTGAAAAAAGTTGGTCTTTTGTTATCTTTAATTTCTTTACATATTTGTAGCTCAGCCCAGTGGAATAGTATTTCCTATGGAAGTCCCTATAGGAGATAATGTTGTACTTATATCCCTAGGAATTGGATATTGTATTAGTTATGTTATCTAGTGCCTCGCCCAATGATCGTCTTATGTAGTCCCCCCCTCTAAAACTTGAACTAAGGCATCTTAATGCACCGAAACAAGCAAGAATTTCTGAATTCCTATCGTGTTCCTCCTCCATGTGTTTGGTGTTTGGATTTGGTTTATCTATGGTTTGATTATGGAAATTTGCTTCAGGATTAGTGTTATATGTTAATATAACAACAACAAATTCCAAAATGAATTAATATTTGATTGTTTGTTTTAATTAAACATTTATTAAATTAACAAACAAAAATTAAAAATTAAAGCAATTCAAAACAATACGGTGACTTACCTTCCATTGCAACCCACCTCGTCAATATCCACCTTCAAAATTCACCCTCCAAATTTATTCCAAGCCAAAACGCCTTCCCGTTTTATTGCACCTCCATTCTCTGCGGCCTCAAATGCAAAATAAAAAATATAGGTCGCATGCCTCTATTTTATTTTATTTGTTTTATTTTTTAGAATTGCGCTTGCAATTTGTAGTTCTTGTAAAATGCAAGTGCGATATATCGCACTTACGATATAGTCTAACTATCCTTAGCTTCACAGTTAGGCTCGGGTTTTCTGAACCAAACCAAGATAACGCATATGAGTTATAGATTTCCTTTTCGAACCTGCGTTTTAGATTCTTAGAGTGGCACTAAAAAGTGGAACCATCTTCGTTCGTGCACCCTTAATAAATATTAATTATTTGTAAATATTTAATACATTTGTTTTTTCTGTAACATTCAATAAACTTTAGATTTTATAATTTGTTAATAAATTTTGTAAGTATTTTGTAATTTGTTTAAATAAATTTTGTATATTTTGTAAATTGTGAATATTTGATAAATTTAATATTTTGTGATTTGTTTAAAATTTGGTATATATTTTGTATTGTTGTCAAATACAAGTGAAGGGTGGATTTTGAGCATAGGATTGTTTATATGCATGTTTGCTTTAGATTTCTTTGGGTAGTTTAGTTTATTTTTGTCTTTATTTTTCTTTAGTTTGGTCTGTTTTTTCTTGCACTTTGGTTCAAGAATTTGTTTATAGTTATTGGCTAATTCCCAATGGAAGATTAAAGACCTAACTTGTGAGATATGGTATTCTCATGTCGGGTTTCATCCCAAGGTGGTAGTCTATTTTAATTTGTTTGTGTCATTTATTTATCGCATTAAAGTGTGTTTTCCGACAATAGGTTAAGATATATTAGGCTAGTCTACTCTTCAATCTTGCACATATAGTGCTAGTGCCTCTAAGTCTATGGATCCTCGTCGATAATTTAATGTTGTAAATACTATCATATATTTTTTCCGGCATTTTTGGTGTCATTGGTAGGGAGGTGCTAAAGGGGTTGGAGTCTAGGTAGATAGAGGTAAATAAGTTTCTTTTACATTACATAACAAGGGGGAGGGGAAAATGATAAGACACAAAGACGAATTCACTGCGACATTTCTGTGGGATATCAACCTGAGGCATCCACTTTAGTGGGTTTCCCTAAATCCTTGTTGTTCCTTTCTCGCAAGTGCGTTTATTTTTTCACATGTTTGATTTAGTTTTCTGCAAAAGCCTGTTTTTATTTCCACAAGTTTAGGTTGTTTACTTCCATGCAATTTAATTTTAAGCACGTGTTCCTTTTTTTCTGCAAGTTTGAGTTTGCTTACTTTCCCGCAATTTAATTTCTTACAAGTGTCTTTTTTTAAGAACTAGTTCATGTGAACAGATAACTCCATGACAATGAGGTCTAAAGTAGCATGAGGAGTTCAAGTTTACTTTGAGTAGTGTTCTTTAGTTTTGCAATCAATTTTATCTCATTTTTTAATAGGAATTCTAAAACATAATTTTAGTTATTTCTTTTAGGTGTTGTAAGAGCCTTAGACACTAACCCATGTGTGAGATAGGACTCATCAACTGACAAGATGTATTCAAAGAAGATGATAAGTTTGGAAGAACTCTCTCAAATATTAATGAAAGTTAGGATCTCTTCTTATCAAGAAGAGAAAATCTTGACAGAAGTCAAGAATTTATCTACCTGTCCAGAAATAATAGAAAAATCATAGTCCCATGAGATACAAAAACACTTTCCTTACCAATCTACCAATGAAATTGGAAACTTGGAGACTACATTCGATGGAGAGAAAGTTGAAATTAAAGAGTTCCCCACATGTATATCAACAGTTCCTTTATGTACTCAAGCAATTGAACATTTAGAAGAATAGGACCTGCACCGCTTGAGGAATGAAGACGAGTATCCAGATTACATCAAGCGTTGGTTCAAAGAGGTAACAAGGCCACAATACCATTCCTTCCTTCGAAACCTTCTGATGCAGAAACAAGTAAGTTGGTTGATGCTCCATACTCAGGTAATCATTGCAATAACTTTCTCATATGTTGAAAAAGGTATATTTTTCATCTTACTTCACACTTGGTTACAATGGAAGAGCTCATATACTTGAATAAAAATATTTTCTTTCATTTTTAAGATGGAAAAATATGTATATAAATTAAAAGTTGCATGTTTAGTTTAAAGATTAATGAAACTTCACTTTTTGTTTTATTTTTCAATAAAAGAACTAAGAAGAATATAATGTTAATGACTAAACCAAAACAATTCAAAACCATTTTTTTCATACATGCATATTTATGATTATATCATTTTCTCAAGGATAACTTTAAATATCATGGGATTTTATCATTACTTTAAAGTCTACATAATACCTATTGGTCACTTGTACGTCCTAGACTCGTCACCAAATCTTGTTATGTAAGTATCTTTATTAAGTAGTAGCATGAGAGTAAGTGTTATTTATACTTATGGAGGACCACTATTTTTATATGAAGAAGTTAGATTTAAGGACTAGAGGATAACTTTAGGTCATTCTCTTTTGGCATGAACTACAATTTCATGCTATTATAAATAAAGTTACTCATGGGTTAAATTTAATTGATTTGTGTGTTTAGAAAACTTAATATATTCTAGTACCAACTGACTTTCATATAATTTGATATATTTTGTAAAAAATATATAGTTACAAGACAAACCCGCCGGGGTACTAAACAAGCCTGCTAGTAGTGGGTCCATTCTAAGTAAAATCATAAATAAGGAAATTCGTTAAACACAAGAAAACCCATTGAGGTACTGAACAGGCTCGCTGACAGCGAGGCTATGCTTGTATGGTACCAACATAAACCTGTCAAGGTATTGAACATGCTCACTGGCGGTGGGGCAATTTCGGGTAAAAGAGACATATTGCTATGCATATGGATCAATCAAATGAATACCTCGAGTGCATATACACATGGTTATGTCAGTCATTTATATATCATTAGAGAATGGTCATAAGTGGACCTTAAGACCCTATCATATAATTCAAACTACACCTAGGATATTACTATCCTAGAAGTGGGATCGGTAATCGTAGAAATTTAGCGAACTCAAAATGTAAACTTTATCCTTATTCCTTAGATGACAATAAGTCTTTGAAAAATGATTCAATGATTACTTGTTTCCTATAAGATATCTGGATTGTCTATACCCTCATGTTTTCTATCTAAGAATACAAGGAAAATTCTGTACATAACATTTATGGTCTTAGCGAGCATGAATGAGATATTTATAATCTTAAAATCTATAAGTATTTGGTCATTCTTATCACTTAGCATTTATCATTGTTTTTCAAAAAAAAAAATAGTTTTCTAGCTTCCTAGAATTGCTTTCCGATTATTGTGTTGGTATGAAAAGAATACAAGCCAATTTTAACTTATTGATGGCCCAAGGGCGTGCCATATCTTTAGTCTCAGGGGGATGATGGGCTCTAAAAATTATGTTTTTTATAATTTTATTTCATTAAATTCATAGCTCTTTCACCTACAATTTAGTACATATATCCTTAAAAGGACTATCTCTTACTTTATTTTATTAAAACCACTTATACTATGAAACGAGAACTTGACACAGTCTTCATTTTTCTCTCTCCTAATTTTAGTAGCTATTTTTACCTCCATTTAAAAAAAGGTTGATACGAGTATCACACATTTTCATTTTATGGCATTTTTTTGGGCATTTGAATCATATTTGCGAAAAAATATTATTACTTTCTATTTTCAATTTGTTTTTTAGACATTTAACAAAATAACATACATTTAGAAGCAAGTTATATTGAAAAACATATACATTTTGCAATTTTTTCTTTAAAATAAGACATTTTTATAGGATAAATAAGACCTTTTTATTGACAAATTTCTAAGAAATTCTGGAAAATAAAGACATTTACAACCATTTTCAATGAATTTTCGTAGAATTTTTATATAAAAATTATACTATTCATATTATATTCCAAAGTTTTACGATTAACATAATTTCGCGCAAACTATACCATATATTTGTAAATAACATATTAAAAACAATATATATAGAAATTTTATTTCTAAAATAAATTTTGAAAGTAAAAAAGTACTAATATTTTCTTGAAGAAATTAAACTAATCAACAATATGATGCAGGCCAAATTCTTCATCTAAATTGGAATTTTCTGGAGCATGGCTTTCCTTAGGGACAACAATGTCCTCTTGCATTGGGTCTTCTATGTCTGCAAGATGCTCAAAGTGCTCCTTTCCATGAGGGATGTCTGGAAAAAAACATTATATTAAAAACAATTAAAAAAAAAACATTAACCTACCTAACTACACCCGAATATATATATATATATATATATATTTAGGTAGGTTACCTTAAAAAAAAAATTAATACAATGGTTTATGTGGTGTAGTTAGGTAAACATATATATTTAAAACATTTAACCTACCTAACTACACCACATAAAACATTTATTAAAAAAAAAAAATTAACCTACTGCAGACTCCCTCCACTGTGTGCTCCCTCCCCCGCTCGCTCCCTCCAGCTCCGCCTCCCTTCCTTCCCCCACCTCCACCTCCACCTCCTCCTATCCCTTCTCCCCCCTNCTTTCCCCCTGCATGACCCTCCTCGATCTCTGCCTCCCTTCCCCTCCACCATCCCCCTCCTCCACCTCCCCCTTCCACCACCTCCATCGTTGCATTAAGGGGAGCGTCGCTCCCTTGGGTACCAAAGGGTCGCCCCTCACTAGCAGCGTGGTTCTGAGAATCAAATTCACTCTCAAAAGTGTCTGGCGAGAAAACTCTTCATCTTTCTTCCACGCATCAGCATCCTCTATATTACAGAGATACCTTTGTTCACTAACCAGATAACTAATTGCTAGACACGTCCCAGTTTGGAACTAGTTGTAATAATAAAAATCAATAGGAGAAAATATTGATGAAAACTCTACTCATTGCTAATAATATTGGGAAGTGGAAACTTGACAAATTCTTGGTTATCTGTATTCAAAATCCCCTTTATCATCCTGTGTGGAATGACATCTTGGAGAAAATTGCTTGCAATTTTCATTTAGGAAGAAAGTCCCTTATTGTAGAGGTTTGTATCATCCTTGAAACATAAAAATTCCTGCTTCACAACTAACTCTATAGAAGGTATAAGTGGCTGGAAGATATATTTCAGTAAATGGGCCCTAGTGTCGGAAAGACACTCTTGTGGAAAATGCTCGTCTGCAAGAATGTAGAATCCATCATTAAAGAATGGAAACGCTGGAAGCTTTGTAGTGACTATTGCTAACCTTGTAAGCATTCGTTATATGTAACTGTAAGCAGTGATTAAATTTTATTAACACTTACACATAATCTAGACCTGCAAACATCCATCCATCACCTTATATTCATAATAGCTTGACCTGCAAACATTCATCATCGTAAATTCACCTTTGGATTAAATGTCTGAAATTCTCAACGGTTTGAATTAATATCTAACAAAACAGCTAGCTTCCCCTGAAGATTCTATACAGTCTAGAATGGAAAAGAATGTGCAAATCTTGCAACATAACTAGAAGACAAAAAATACGTAATGAATAATAACAAGGAAAAGATTTAGATACACTATAGGATCTTGGGCGTTGTCGACCAGTTCTACATCTGCGTGGATATGAAAATTTGTGGGATCCACCTCCTATGCCTCCCACTTTCATCTCCTATGCCATCGCATTAAGGGGAGCGTCACTCCCTTTGGTGCAAAAGGGTCTCCCCTTACTAGCGACAGAATTCCTGAAATCGCACCACTAGTGAGGGGAAACCCTTTGGTGCCCAAAGGAGTGGCTCTCCCCTTAATGCGGTGACATAGGAGGTGGAAAGGGGAGACAGAGGGGGAGGATGGTGGAGGGTAGCGAAGAGGGAGGAAGGGGAGGAAGGGAGGAGGGATAAGTTGGAGCGCGTGGGAGAAGGGAGTGATGGGTGGGAGGAGAGGAGGGACGAGGTGGAGGGCATGGGGAAAGGGAGTCGCGAGGGGAGAAAAGGAGGGAGGATCTAGAGGGAGATTGCAGGGGAAGTGGAGTAGAGGGAAGGTGGAGGGGCGTGCAGGCGAGGAGGAGAAGTGAGTGGGCGTTTGAGAAGGGAGGAATGGGGAGAGGGAGAAGGGAGGGGGGGAGCTTCTTTTTTTTTTAATAATGTTTGAGGTGTAAATTTATTTGGGCATTTTGATTTTTTTTTTTTTAAATTTTAGTATAATTTTTTAGGGGCTAAATGGGTTGGGAGGGTTTAGAATTTTTTTTTTTAAATGCAATGTTGTTAGGGTTTAGTGGGTTAGAAAGGGGGAGGTGTATTGAATAAATTTTTATTTTTTAAATGTATTATTGTAGAGAGGTTAGTAAGGGGGGAGGGTGTTTTATATGTTTTAATTTTTTTTTTAATGTATTGTGCGTTAAGGGGGTTAGGGGGGTTTAAATTTTTTTTTTATTATAATGTTGGGTGGGTTAGGGGGTTTAGGGGTCTAGATGGCATTCAAGTAGGTTGAAAAAAAATTAAAAAATAATAAAAACTACAAATCATAGGATAGGGGGTAGGTATTCATTCAATTAACACTACACCCCTTCACAAAAACAAGTTGCAAGATGTGAGTCTACTAAACCAAGCCATAGATCTAGAAGGAATATGACAGCTGATATGATGGGCATAGATGTAAACTCAGATGGTGCACCCATTGATAATAGAGAATAGTATAGGTCATCTACATCTTCGTCTAGTTCTTCAACTACAGAAAATGTAGATTCTAATGGGGTGTCAGAATCCACCGATGAATTTGAATAATTTCAAATGAAACATTTTAGATGGTTTTTATTAGTATGATGTTTGTAATTGAAACTCTGAAGGAGATTTTGATTATTTATATGAATCATTTTTTATTTTATGTTTTAATATATGATTTCATTATGAATCACATCATAATTTCTTTGATTTTATATGGTTAGAGTGGTGAAATTATTTATGAAATATTTTTGTTTGTTTAATATGCAATTTTCAAAAAAGTTGTAATTTATCTTTTGGAGAAAAAAATCTGTTTCCAATTTAGGGGTTGATTTCAAAGTTTTTGTTAACAACAATATGGAATGTTTCGGTTGTGGCTCTATTTTTAACGATGGAAAAAAAAACATGTATACTGGTATCAACACGTTTCTATTTGGGGGTGCTTTTGGTGTTTCTTTTGCAAAAATCATCGTTTTTATGCCTAGAGTTCTCGTTCTTAGCATAAAGTTCTCATTTCATAGTATAAGTGGTTTTAATTAAATCTCATAAACTTTAAAAGATGTCTAAATCATTACTTTTGATGTATTAAATGTAATTTCGACAAAGATCCTAGTGCAAACGCCTAAAATTACAAATGGCCATTCTTCTTATAATCGTTTTAGCACTTCTTCGAGTACTAAGTGCCACACTAGGCTTGATAATGAATTGGTTCATTAGTTTGACTTACTTCCGTCTTCTGGTTCATGATAATCATGAAAATTTGCGCATGCAAATCAAAATTTTGGGTTAATCTTAAAGCTTTGGTTCACTTATGTTTTAATCTAAAAATAATTTTAAATAAAACTTAATATTAATCTTGGCAAATTAAATATGATAAATTAATTAAACCATGGCAATTTAAATGTGAAATACTCATCATTTCAATAAATTAAAAACATGGCAATTTAATAAATGAGAAATATGGTGCCAGCTTGGAAATCCACTTTCATTTTTCAAAGTATAAAATACATGGTAATCAAAGCAACCATTTAATGTTTAAATTTGAATAATATAATATGAACTAATAAGAATTATTTTATGGTATCTAATACATTGTTTTGACTTCTTTTGGTTTTTTATTGTATGTAGGTCACGTGGAATCATGGTTCATGTGGAGATAAGAAGTTATGAATATATTAACATATTAATACTCACCCAAATCATATCATTCAATCACAGATTAAGCCAACAAGCAAGCAACAGCTCCATTCTGAAACTGTCTGACACTCATTCTCATACTTAATCCGGTACTCCCGTCATTTAAGCCAGGAAGTAGATTTCAAGCTCAATTTCTGAGCAATCGGTGGGGAATGATTGAAAACGGTTCAAACCCCACTTCATAAATAACCCCATTTACCCCTAACCATGGGAATATTAGAGAATTTCTCAATGGATTTGGAGGAATTCACATATGACTCGAATGGATTTTTTCAGATTCTGTGCATGATCGTATTTGTAAACTTGAATGAATTGTTTGAAGCGACCCTAAGATTTGTAGATGGTTTTATGTATAAATAACTCATTGCAGATCAGGAGAGAGGGATAGTCATTATTCAGGAAAAAAATTTGATTTTATGTTATTTCACTTCTGCGTGTGGAGGCCTTACCTCATCTCTGTGTTTTGATGGAATTTACGCATTGAAGATTATATCAGGTGTAGTCTAAACTCAGCTTTGGTATGAGTTTCAGCTCACGTTCTTAGCATTAAAGGAAATTTCAATTCAAAACGAGGCTTTCAACCCTAATTCAAATTCCATGTCATCATGTGTTAGACAATGAAATTTCTTTAAATTTATAATACCGTATAGGTATTAAACAAAATTTTAATATAAATTTGGGGATATGTATCATAAAAAAACTATTTTTTTGTTCGTTTTTTCGACATATCTCCATGTGTTTTTACTCAAAATTCAAGCAGGAGAGATCCTTGGATGCAAAATTAAATTCCGCATCCAACGCATATCCACATTGCATACTTTGATGGACCTCGCTACCCCAAAAGGAAGAAATACCTGAAAAACATGTTGATGACATCATCATCATGTTTTTTCAGGTATCATCATCACGTTTTTCAGGTATTTCTTATTTTGGGGGTAGAGGGGTCCATCAAATGTATGAAGTGTGGGTACGCGTTGAATGTGGAATTTAATTCTGCATCCAAGGAGCTCTCTCGCTCAAAATTTGAGTTAAAACACAGAGAGATATGTCGAAAATACGAACAAAACGATAGTTTTTTTCTTTTCTGCCTCCAAAATTAATAAATATTATTTTATTATTATAACTATTGTTTTATTATTTTGCTTGGCAGGCCCGTTTTGAGTTGAAATTTCCTCTAATGTCAGTAAGGGTCCACCATGCAAGATCGCGTTGTTGTTTTGTTTTTGATGAAATAGATTAATTCATTTAAGTAGATTCATATTCTAGTTTAGTTCAGATCTTTAATATTTTGTGCAAAGTAGATTAGCTTGTATGATTTATGTTATAGTTTATTTTTTCATTTCCTTTACATGCATTTTTTGTAATTGAAAATTTGAATTACCTGCAGTTTAGTTTAGATCGATGAGTTGAGTTCGATAAATGCTCAGAATATATATTCTTCACTCTTGTATAGATCTAGTTTAATAGTGTGATCTTCTGTATATATTCCTTTTCTTGATTGGAATTACTGCTCTAAGATAGATTCATATTGTTCGAGCTCACATCCGTTAATTCAATTTATTTGTTAACCAAATCAATGGAAGAAACCATTTCATATTTTGGATGCATTCCTTTCAAGCGATTTCTTTTCAGAATTGTATTCAAATTCACTCATCGTAATTTTTACCAATTCCTTTCTCGAAAATGTGAGTTAAAGTCACGTTGTGATGTAGCATCCTCTTGATGAGTGATTTCCAGAATTTATTTGAAATCGTTTCATTGACAATATGTTATGCACTTTAATTTGGTTATGAATTGTCATAGCTTGATTTTCATATTTTAATTACGTATTTCTGCGTTAACTAAGTGCTTTCCATAAATTGGAAATCTTTTCACTTTGTATATATGTGGTTTTACCTTTAGTAACTTATTTAATAAATATTAATTATTTGTAAATATTTAATAATTTTTTCTAATATTTAATCAACTTTATATTTTATAACTTGTTAATAAATTTTGTAAGTATTTTGTAATTTGTTTAAATAAATTTTGTATATTTTGTAAATTGTGAATATTTGATAAATTTTGTATTTTAAGGTTTGTTTACAATTTTGTATATATTTTGTATTGTTGTCAAAACAAGTGAAGCGTGTACTTGAGCATATGATTGTTTAGATGCACGTTTGCTTTAAACTGCTTTGGGTAGTTTAGTTTATTTTTTTCTTTATTTTTCTTTAGTTTGGTTTATTTTTTTCTTGCACTTTGATTCAACCATTTGTTTAGAGTTATTGGCTAATCCTTAATGAACCATTAAAGACCCAATTCATGAGATATGGTCTCTTCATGTCGAGTTTCATCGCAAGGTGGTAGTCTATTTCCATTTGCTTGTGTCATTTATTTATCACATTATAGTGTTTGTTGACATTAGATTAAGATCGATTAGGCTAGTATAGTCTTGAATCTTGCACATATAGTGCTAGCACCTCTAAGTATACGGATCCTGATCTATAATTTAATGTTGTCAATACTATCATAAATTTTTCTCGACGGATATTTTTATGAAATCGACATGTAAATATTAAAGGGGAGGCACAAGGGGATTCCATCACATAAATTTTAATGGTTTGCAATAAGGTTTCAATGCCTTGTCCCTAGATGTGAGTTGACATCGCATCCAGGTGCATTCAATGACATGTCTTGATTGTATGCATTGTGGCCTGTTAAGGATCTCAACCCTCCACTTGTCATGATCTGGTACAAAGGGTTTTTAATAGGTTTTGATGTGTCTTTATGTTGCCGTGAGGGTTTGACTGCATTCATTTGGACTATTTTGATTTGTTTCCCTGTGAGAGAACTCAACCACTCCATGGTTGTGCTGCACCAGTATTTCCCGTTGCTCTTCACAGTCTGTAAATGAAAGTTTTGCTTCGGTCTGTACCTGAGTTTTCTTCAAGAGGTGTTTATCAGTTTGATGAATGGAAATGCTACCGCCATTAAAGCCTCAGAATTCTTGGTTCATCGTGAGGATATGAATGGAATCCAGTCACCTTCTTAGTGTTTTTGTAGATTCTTTGCATCCTGCCAAGTTTTCAACCTGATAACGAAGAAATTTCTTCCATTAACCTTTTGTGAAATTTGATTATTTAAGGTTTAAATGTTTACACACAGATTTTTACTTAACGCTTTGTTTGTTTGTGCAGGAAGAAGAAGAAAGAAGAGAGTCAGGAGGAGCTGACCCTTGGTCCTCTACGTGTCCATCAAAGGTGACTATGTCACTTCTGTCTGCAAGACATACACAAATTTCATTTCATTTATATAACAAGGTTTTTCTATGTGCAGATGAAGTTAGGTTTCCAATGAAGCTTTTGATGATCCTAGCTTCATCCTCATGGCCCATAATCCGCTTGGCAAGGTAAGGGTTTACAAAACAATTTTTTTCCTTATTCTTTACACTAGTTATCGTATACAATGCACAATTTTAACAATAGGTAAAATGTGGAATGGAGGTCTCTAAGCCTAGAAAGAGCGGTGATAGGGTCACTTCCTACCAGTCCTCCTTCTTCTCTACTAGAGGTGAGGAATTTCCTCAACTCTGTTAAATAGGGAGAATGCATATTTTAAACTTGGTCATTAACATTGTGCTAACGCCACCTAGTTTTGCGCATGTAATTACTAGCGTGGCTTGGCTTGTGGCTATACATTTAGGTTGCTCAACATTCATAAGATAAAACTCCTGAGGTTTAGGGTTAAGATGGTTTCCCAGTGGATTTGGTTCGCAGTTCCAAAGGAAGTTAGGACTTACAACCGTTTAAGAAAACTGGAGATAATTTTTGTTTTAAGCCCTTATGGGCCTGTACTTGGATGTATTAGTTTATAGTGTGGAATTCAAAGCCTCACACACTCAAATGCGTTTGACTTGCAATAGTGTTTGGATGGAGACTATACATTGGGTTTTTTAGTTTTTAATTTGTGAATACAATGGATTAGTTCACAACCACGATTTTCTTGATAGTTGGAAGTATTTACTAAGATATAATCTGTAATTTTGATTTGGGTTGTGATTATAATTTGGAAGCTAAGATCTTAATAAAATGATTATTACTCCTACATAGCTATCATGATTCTGTTGTTGATGTAACACTTTATCATATTGATTTATCCTTGGGTATGGATGTCTGAGAACAAAGAGTGTACATTTATAATTAATTATGATAATTAAATCTTGTAGGTATGAATTGTCAATGGGTAGCTCTTTGTTGTTTGTTTAATGATTTGGTAAATTACTTACCTTACGTTTTTAACTAGATTTGATTAATGTTGCTTTTAAATTGTTTATTTGTAAGCTTGGTGTTTGTGGATTAGTTTGTAAATGATTACATTGTTGAATTCAATGTGATCCTTATGTCATTCAGTTTTCTTTTGTCTTGTTAGAATGTTTAGATCAGTCCCAAACAAGTATGAATACCCAAAACTGACAAAGTTTGTATTTAATTATATTCTTTAAGTTACAGTTCAGATTTGTCGATTTACTGTTTGTTTTGGTTATCAATAAGAAATTGAGTGTGGGGCTTAGATCTACGATTTAGGCATTGCTCTGGTTTGTTGAGTACTTGATTGGCAGTTTGTAATACATTCATTCATATCTTTTAGTTGTTACTAATTTTAGATCCGCTCTAGTATGGGTATGGATTCCCAAATAGAGACTAGGTTTTAAATATGGATATAATATTTATATATTGACTTTTAAACAGAGATAGACTCTGTGTAGAACCCTTCAGCTCCTATAGGAACGTGATTTAGTTTATACTTACCGAAATCCGGCCAAACTTGCCATAAAAAACGCAAATGGTCAAGAGTTTAACCAACTCCATTAATGTTTATCTATCACAAGTTAAAAAACTATTCTAGTTAACAAATTTGGAAAGTTTTACCAAAATATCAACTGTTAACCTGACTACCTTGCATTTCTCCAATTTTTGAAACCAAGTGAAATCCAAAATAAGAAACCGGAAAACCTCTATCAAGATTCCATTGTGAACCGGAACCAAAAGTTGAAACCTTCTCCACCAGTTCATCCCTATCAGCCCGTTTGAACGAAACATCAATTGAACTTCCCACTGCAACCCCTATTGTATTTAATAGATGATTGGATGACACGAATATGCACACTTACCTTCCTCTCGAACATAGTCGAAAGCTTTGTGAACTTCCCCACTTGGCCTTGCAACCGGTTGAGGCAGAGTTTACTACCCTCTATGACTCAACTCAGGACATTTGGTCCAATAACTCCACCTGTAGGTGCAGATTCGTTAACAACAAACCGCTGAATTGTTAGACAATGAAGATTAAAAAGGAGACCCAAACAATCGAACGTATCCGACCGTCCAATCTTCACATTTCCACACCCATTTTCAAAAATAGTTTGATGTAATAATATAAATATAAATGGGATTTTATTAAATTTAATTTTTTGATCATCTATTAAATCAACATAGTCGTAAATAAAGTTGTATGTGAATGTAGATAAGCATGGCTAGTTACTTATTCTTTTTTGGAAATAGTTGAATATTAAATAGAAACTAAATAGTACACTAATTACAAGATTATTATGATTATCCATTTATAATATAAAATAAACATTATATTAATTAATCTAAAAATAAAATAAATAATATTTGATAAATAAGAAAAAAAAAAATTGATATAAATTTTAAAATTTTAATGAATTATATTGTTACATTTTTCTTAATCTTATTTAAGTCTTAATCAAAATGTATTTAAGCATAACAATACAATTACCATGAAGTGAATCTAAGTGTACACTTCGATTAATCTTGTTAATTTGCTCTAGGAAGTCCAAAATATCAAATACTAGCACATAGGCACAAGTACAGTGGTCGATGAAGGGGGATAGTGTCACGGCCCCACCGCGACTACCATTTAAAAGCGCTACGTGTGCCCTTGGGATGCGTTAGGAGGTGGGCGCACCCCTCGGGATGACACCTTGGTGCAAAAGGCACCTTGGCACACCTTTGCGAAGCCTAAGTATATGGGCGGTTGTGCGTAGGCTGGGCGCACATGAACGGCAAGCAAACATACAAGGCGACATCATCAAGGTGACGGGCGGTTGCGAGAGTGCTGGAGCTTGGACGGATGGGTGGATGAAGCGTTGATGTGCGCGCGGAAGAAGGATGTGCGCGGCTCACCTTTGGAGTGGGCGCTCACCCCCTTAGTGCGTCACCTTAGAGCGCGTCACACCCTTACTTGGTTTACACTTTACCTTGGCGCGTTGACCGACGGAGCAGCGTGGGCGGCAAGCAATGTGAGGGCGGGTCCACTTGAGAACGCTTACTTGGTATAAATAACGCTAAGGAATTGTGACAAAGACATCATCAAGAAGCTGGAAACGAAGAGAGGGAGCAGCAAGTCTGAGGAAGCCGCAGATGACAGGGCGCCTAAGCTAGGGACTGTCTCGCGCACTTGTAATCTCTTTGTATTTTTGGTGTAGTGGCTAGTTTGCTTGCACTAGGAGCTCTGCCGTAGGCAACTCCATTGATGTAACAGTTTTGCTCCGTTTTTATTATATCTTAGGGCTCTGCCAGTGGGCAACCCACACTTATTTCTTGGTGTATTTTTACTGCTGCTGCATCTTTTATTTTCTGCAATTTATTGGCTAAGTGTTGAATGCGCCATAAGGCTAATGTAACGGAGTAAATTGCTAAGAAGTTAAGTGTTATAAGATAAACGGATTCTGTAGGTTAAGGCGTAGTCTACAGGTTAGGTGCTTGGGTGGGAAAACTCTCAAGTGACCTTCCTGACAGTGCTGCACACCACCTTTGGCAAGTCAAGAGCGCTTGCGAAGTGTGGCTGTGACAGGTGGTATCAGAGCTATTCAAGTGGGACGCTCAAGATGACAGGACTGCCGAAGTCGCAGAGAAAATGATGAAAGTGCTGCAAGATATGGGAGCTCCTTTTAGCAGAACCGGTGAAGAAGGTGTCACTGCAACCACCATCGTTAGACTGGTTGGCGGGCGCACTTCGGTTTGAAGGATGGGGACAACCACAGGTTGCAGCGAAGGCAGAGGAAGCGGTGGCTTGGAAGAGCGAGCTTCCGGAACGCTTGTGAAAGATGGTTAGCGTGTGCACTTGGGAGGAGCGCGCGCTAGATTGCGGAGGCGCAGGCTCTGCGGAGTGAGAGCCTAAGTTTGGCAACGAAAATGTGCATTTTGTGGAGACGCACGGTGCCGCAGAGACGGGCGCTCTGGGAGTGCGCGGTGCGGACTGCGGCAGAGAAACGTGCGACAGAAAAGTGCGAGCGCTCGCAGGAGCGCGCGGACAGAGGGCGCTCATTGGTGCGCGCGATAGTAAAGCGACCGGACGAACGTGCGACAGTTGTGCGCGTTGCGGACGGGCGCGCCGCAGGAGAGCACTGCGGTGGGCGCACCGCGGAAGTGCGCAGTGGAAAAAAGTGCGCTGCGGATGAGCACGAGACAGTGAAGTGACCGGACGAGCGTGCGACAGTTGTGGGCACTGCGGATGGGCGCGCCGCAGGAGAACGCTGTGGTGGGCGCACTGCGGAAGCGCGCAGTGAAAAAAAGTGCGCTGCGGTTGGACAGGTTTACACAGTGATGAACAAAGGCAGGGTTTTGGGCGCCATGAAGGGCTGTCTGGACACAAATGCGCTGAGTTTCGTTGAGGTGCTGGTAAAAGGCAGAAAAGTGAGGGCTTTGGTAGATACAGGCGCCTCACACAACTTCGTGAAGCTGGAAGTAGCAGATGCCATCGGGTTGAAGAAGACAAGCTGCGATGTGAAAGTAAAGGCAGTAAATTCTCAAGCGAAGGCTGCTGCAGGCATAGCTACAGAAGTGACTATTCACATTGGTCGTTGGACAGGTAAGGTTGATTTTACAGTGATTCCCCTTGATGATTTTGAGATGATTCTTGGGCAAGACTTCTTGCGGAGACAGGAAGCTGTCTTGATGTCATTTGCGGACAGGATGGTCATCTTCAAGGGTAAGAGGCCAAGTGTGGGGAAAACTGTTGAAGGAAAACCGGATGAACAAGACAAATTTGTATTAGCGGTGAAGGAAAAGAAGACTGCTCGATGGTCAGAAACACAGATGTATGTTGCAACGCTGTTGGATGAGTCTGATCCAGGTAGTGTGGGGATGCCTACGCCTCCTGTCCTCTCTGACATGTTGGCTGCGTAAGCAGATTTGATGCCCAAGAGCTTGCCGAAAGCGTTTCCTCCAAGGAGGAACGTGGACCACCGTATTGAGTTGGAGTCGGGCTCCAAACCAGTGGCAAAGGCGTCGTACATATTATCAGGACCCGAGTTGGAGGAGTTGAAGAGGCAGCTCACCGAACTCACGGATGCAGGGTTCATTAGGCCGTCAAGGTCTCCATATGGTGCCTCGGTGCTGTTCCAAGGAAAGAAGGACACAGCCGAGTTGTGGATGTGCTTAGACTACAAAATGTTGAACAAGCAAACGATCAAGAACCGGTATCCTCTTCCGTTGGTGGCTGATTGTTCTGATAAATTGGCTAAGGCACGAGTGTTTTCAAAGCTGGATTTGAGACAGGGGTACTACCAAGTGCGGATTGCAGAAGGTGATTAGCACAATACTACATGCGTGACAAGGTATGGGAGTTTTGAGTTTTTGGTTATGCCTTTTGGGTTATGTAATGCCCCGGCCACTTTCTGCACATTGATGAATGATATGCTGCGGTCGTTTTTGGATAAGTCGATTGTGGTATATCTAGATGGCATAGTGGTCTACAGTGAGACGTTGGAAGATCACAAGAAGCATCTGAAAGAGGTTTTCGATGCGCTGCGGGAGCACCAGCTGTACTTGAAAGCTTCCAAGTGTTCGTTTGGGAAAGAAGAGATCCAGTTCTTGGGCCATCGAATCGGCCATGGGGTGATTCGGATGGATGAAAGTAAAGTTGCTGCGATACAGGATTGGGTAGAGCCGCGAACAGTACATGAGGTACAAATTTTTCTGGGGTTGGCTAACTATTACCGTAGGTTTGTTGAAGGATACTCAAATATTGCAGCTCCACTTACAGACTTGTTGAAAAAGAGTAAAATTTGGAAGTGGACGGAGAGGTGCCAAGCTGCGTTTGATGAGCTAAAACGCAGGCTTGAGACTGCACCAGTTTTAAGGCTTCCTAACTTTGAGAACGACTTTGAAGTCCAAACGGATGCGTCGTACTTTGATATCGGAGGGGTGCTGATGCAAGAGGGACATCTGGTTGCGTATGAGAGCCGCAAGCTCTAGGACCGCGAGAGGAGATATCCGGTTCATGAGAAAGAGATGATGGCTATTGTACATTACTTAAGGACATGGCGGCACTACTTGTTGGGCAAACCATTCGTTGTGAAAACGGACAATTTATTTCTTTTGAATTATACTTCCAGAGAATTTTTTGAGTTAACTGGAGGAATGGAAAGATTGGAAGAATATGTAGATGAGGATTCCCCCTATAGTGAACGAAATAATTTTCAAAGAGAACCTATACAAGAAGAAATAACTAATAATTCTTCTGAACTACTACAAACAGTTAAGGAACCAAGAACAGAGATGGAAACGGTCAAAAAAGAAAATGAGAGAATTCTGAGAGCTCAAGAGGATCTAAATAAGATTTTGATGGAAAGATTTCAGAATGAGGAAAAGGATAAACGAGCAGAGTTTGAAGATATTCCTTACCAACATAAAGATAAAAAGACTAAACAGTTTAAAATCGAAAGTAGCTCATCTTCTGAGGTTTATGGCGATCCACATAAAAGGAATTATCAATATACTAGTGATAGTATTGAACATAATTATCATACCAGAAAAAGAAAGTTTAAACCTTATGAAGAAATCTATTCAAGAAAATCAAGCCATCAACCTTTAATGGTGAAACTGAGAAGGGAGAAGAGGCGGAATCATGTCTGTCCGGGATGGAGAAATATTTTCAAATTTATAACTACTCTAATCAACTGAAAGCCAGAATGGCTATTTATAATCTCACTAGGAAAGAAGATATTTGGTGGCAGGACCTAAAAATAGTAAAAGGCATTAGGGAAAAAAACATTAATTGGAGTACATTTAAGAAATATTTCAAGAAGAAATTTTTGTTTGAACAGTACTATGAGGAGAGGGCTAAGGAATTTTATGAACTAAAACTGGGAACAATGAATATGAAAGAACTAAATAGTAAATTTCTAAGTTTGCTCAGGTATGTGCCGTATATTGTGGACGAGAAGCCTAAGGTACAGCGGTTTCTCAACTATTTACCCTATCATATAAAAGACAGAATTGAGTATCACAATCCTAAAACTTTAGAAAAAGCAATGAGAAAGGTGAATTTTTGTTATGAATAGAATCGCAGAAAGGAAAGTATGACAAACTGGAAGGCAAAAAGAACTAATAATTTTGAACACAAGAAGAAAGGTTTTGTACCTAACCAAAATTTTAAGAATAATAACACATGCAATTTTCCTAGTAAAAATTTCCAAGGGAACAAAAGTAATTCACAGACCAATCCAAATGGTCAAAGAAATAAATAATATGTTAATAATCACTGTAATTATACCAATAATTTTGAACGAAAGGAACCAATAAAGTGTTGGAAATGTAATGGTCCGCAATATGCATCAGTTTGCCCCAATCGGAAGAAGACTGTTAGCAACATACACACAATACAAGAGGAGATGACTATCGGTGACCTAGTGAGGACAATGCCCAGGATCAATGTAGCATTGGAGAACAGGCAAGTGGATTATCAAACTTCCATGGTGGAAGTGGAAGGTAAGTTGAATCAAATACCTATATCTATTTTAATTGATCCAGGAGCTAGTTTAAGCTATATTTCTCCTGATTTAGTAGAAAAGTGTAAGCTATCGGTAGAAAAGTTTGCAAAGACTTGGTTAGTCCAGCTAGCTACTGGTGCAAAGAGAAAGGTAATTAGCTTTGTTAAGAATTGTACAGTAAAAATGGATCAATTTGAAACCTCTGTTAAGCTTAATATTTTACCTTTAGGTTCATATCATATGTTAATTGGTATGGATTGGCTAGAACAACATAGGGTAGTCCTGAAATGTTTCGATAAAATCTTTACTTGTGTAAATCATGACGGAGAAATAGTAAATGTAAAAGGAATCCCTAGGAAAATAGCCATAAGATAGATTTATGCTTTGCATCTTAAGAGAGTTGTTCAGAAGGGCTGTAAATCCTTTGTTGTAACAATAATTAATGAAGAAAATACTAATAATAAGGATATATTAAAACTGGAAGACATTTCGATCCTAAGGGAGTATTCGGATGTATTTCTGGAAGAAATTCCAGGACTGCCTCTGAAACGGGAGTTAGAATTTACTATTGAGCTGGTACCTGGTGCAGTTCCCAACTCAAAATCCCCTTACAGGATGAATATACTGAAATTTAATGAACTAAAGTCGTAGTTAAAAGAACTTATTGATAAGAATGATATTAGACCCAATGTGTTTGCGTGGGGAGCACCTGTTATTTTTTGTTAAGAAGAAGGATGAAACTCTACAACTATGTATA
Source organism: Pseudotsuga menziesii (assembly GCA_001517045.1). Taxonomy (NCBI): domain Eukaryota; kingdom Viridiplantae; phylum Streptophyta; class Pinopsida; order Pinales; family Pinaceae; genus Pseudotsuga; species Pseudotsuga menziesii. The sequence goes on from LPNX010452776.1 coordinate 52,992, forward strand.
GATTACCGTCAACTAAATAAAATGACTATCAAAAATAGATATTCGTTACCCTGCATAGATGATCTGTTTGATCAGCTACGTGGAGAAATGGTATTCTCGAAGATTGATTTACGATCTGGTTACCACCAGATACGAATCAAATATGAAGACATCTTTAAAACTACTTTTAGGACCCAGTATGGTCATTACCAGTTTGTCATTATGCCATTTGGGCTTACTAATGCCCTAGTTGTTTTTATGTGTCTGATGAATAATGTAACGCATAAATATATTGATAAGTTTGTGGTCATATTTATTGACGGCATCTTAATTTACTCAAAGTTAGAAGAAGAACATAAAGAACACCTAAAAATTGTCTTACAAGAGTTACGAGAACATCAACTCTATGCAAAATCTAGTAAATGTGATTTTTTAAGGATAAAATTCAGTATTTGGGTCATGTAGTGACTAAAGAGGGAATTTCTGTTGACCCTGAAAAGATAAAGGAAATCGAAGAATGGCCAGTGCCAAAATATATAATTGACATACGATCATTCATGGGGATTATTGGCTATTATCGAAGATTTATCAAAGGGTTTTCAAGAATTGCAAATCCCATAACTTATTTACAGAAGAAAGGGAAGAAATTCGAGTGGAGTCAGAAGTGTGAAGACAGTTTTAAAAAGTTAAAAACGTTATTAACCACCGCACCAATCTTAAGAATTGTTGACCCTAATAAATATTTTATAGTATGTACTGACGCATGCAATGACAGTTTAGGTGGATTTTTAACTTAGGAAGGACACGCCATTGCTTATGAGTCTAGGAAGCTGAAAATTCATGAAAAAAATTATGCGACCTATGACTTAGAGTTAGCTATTGTCATACATGCCTTAAAAATGTGGCGTCATCATTTAATTGGAAGAAAGTTTATATTAATGACGAATAATAAAGGGTTAAAATATATGTTGGATCAACCTAACTTAAATGCTAGGAAAGCTATATGGCTAGCTTTCCTTAGTGAATACGATTTTGAAATACAACATATTAAAGGAAAAGAAAATAAGGTTACTGATGCATTAAGCAAAAATGCAAAACTGAATTTTACAGCAGCAATTAGCACCCATAAAACAGATTTAGAAGAACAGCTAGAAGAAGGAATAGAACTAGATGAAAATTATCAGAAATTACAAGCAAAGGTAAGGGAAAATGTAATTGAAAGTTTAAGTATAGGGTATAGTTTGAACAAAAAATGATTATTATTATATAAAGATAGACTATACGTACCTAATGTACCTAAGATTAAGTTGTTGATTTTAAATGAAATTCATAAAACTCCTTATTCAGGGCATCCAGGTTATCAGAAAATTATAACTATGCTCAAAACGGATTATCTTTGGCCAAACATGAGAAATGAATTGGCAGAATACATTGCTAAGTGCTTTGAATGTTAGCAAGTAAAAACTGAACATCGGCATCCAGCTAGGTTACTTCAGCCATTACCTATTCCTAGTTGGAAGTGGGAGATAATTAGCCTTGATTTTATCACACGACTACCTAGAAATTAGAACTTAAATGACTCAATAATGGTAGTGGTTGATAAATTAAGCAAGGAAGCTCATTTTTATACCGGTAAAAACTACTTATAAAGTTGCAAATATTGCTAATATTTTCTTAAAACACATTTTTTGGTTACATGGAATACCGAAAGTAATAATTTCAGACAGAGACCCTAAGTTTATAGGAAACTTTTGGATGTCTTTGTTTAAAGTATTAAATACTACATTAAACTTCAGTACCTTTTTTCATCCTCAAACAGACGAACAGACTAAAAGAGTAAATCAGCTATTGGAGGATCTGCTCAGAATGTATATAAAATAACAGCCAGGTAAATGGAAATATTACTTACACCTAGTAGAATTTTCTTACACTAATCACTATCAAGACTCAGCAAGATATAGTCATTTTGAAAGTTTGTATGGCCGAAAGTGCAATACCCCCATCTCATGGATTAATCGAGTTGGCAGGCTAGTATTAGGACCTGAATTATTAAAAGAGATGGAGTTAATTGTAAAACAGGTACAAGCTAAATTGAAAGTTGTGCAATATCGACAAAAAAGTCAAGCATATCTTAAACGAACTCCAAAGGAGTTCGAGGTAGGTGAACATGTTTCTATTAAGGTGAGACCTAAAAAGAGTTCTCTGAGGTTAGGTAGTTATGCTAAGTTAGAAACCCGTTATTGCGGACCTTTTGAAATACTGTCCAAGACAGGATAGGTAACATATCAGTTAGCTTTACCGCCAAATTTAAAGGTTCACAATATTTTTCATATATCCATATTAAAAAAATATGTACATGATGCTACTCATGTTATTATCCGGAATGATGTGCAGGTGGAACCCAAAGGATATTTTCTGGTGGAACCGGATTGTATCCTCGAAAGGAGGGAAATATCGCTTCAGAATCGCACCATTGGTCAGGTGAAGGTGCAATGGAAGCACCTTAGTCCAGAAGAAGCCACCTAGGAATTGAAAAGTCATATGCAGGATGAATATCCAATTCTATTCCAGTGAAATCCTGAGGATGAGAAATAAATAACATCGAGGATGATGTTATAAATTAAGGGGGTGTGTATGTCACATGCCCGAATTCGTAAAACAATTTTATGTTATTGAGGAACATTATGTTATATTTTATGTTAAAGTTTTTAATTAATGACCAAGTGGGGTCAAGGATAATTTAAAGTATTGCAGAATATTTTATTAATAAATAAATAAAATATGAGACAACATTTTAGGGAAGCTGTTAAATGAGTCTTTACTGGTCACTTGGTGGAGGATACTGGGTTGAAAGAAGATTGACATGTGGCAACATCCTCAAACTACTTCTAGCTATTGCAGGTGGCAACTTCCCTATATTTTTGGTCATGATTCCCCAAGAAAGTGGAACAGGAGCAGGTGGCTCATTAAGTAAAAATTGACCCAAAAGACCTAGGCATGCTAATAAAACTTCCCATTGAAGACAGCTGAGGCTGCTCATTCTGTATTTGTGATCATTTTGAGTGAATGAAGTGCACATGTGACTTTGATGGAGGGGACTAGCTGAAGTAAGTTTGAGGGGATAATTGCTAAAGACTAAACTTGTGCATCTATTCTAAGCTGAAGTTCTTACTGCTGTAAGCAAGACTGATTTATTGCTGAACACTCAGTGGAGTTACAGAGGATCTCAAGACTACATCTCTCACCCAGTACTCTACCAAGAGGATTAGGAGACAAGATCGGAGGTCCTAAGAACTATTGTTTAGCTCTTGTCCAAGCAACCTCCTTAAGCTGTTGTCACCTCATCTATTTGACAGGTTCTACTTGTTTAAGTTCAGTTATTATTTTATTTACTGACTCAAAAAAGTTTAATAGTTTTGTCTTCTTACTATTAGGGATAATTAGGAAAATTTATTTATGTTGTGGAAGTTAGTAACTAGTTAGATTAGGGTAAATCAGTAGAAACATTGTTGAGTTAAATTGATAAGATAGGAAAATTACCTAAACTGTATTTTTCCACGCCTCTTGCAAGGCAGTACTCTAGTACAGCAGGTATATTTAATTCAAATATGTAGATTCAAATAAACTTGAATGCAAATGCAAATGATTACTTCCACAAGATTTTGTGTAATTTAGTCACAGAACTTTAGTCGTATTTGTATTATCTTTTGAAAGAATTTAAATTATCTAAGTACAGGTAGAAAAACAAGTTTAGATAGTATATACTAATATGCATAATATTTACACACTCAAAACTAGTAAAGTACATTTTATAAATCCAATAGGTAAACATAAATAAATAATATAGGATCAGTAATTATTTTTAAAACTAGGTTAACTATTTAAAATAGTAAATTTAAAAAAAAAAGAGTTATATGGTTAACTTAGTTATAACAAAAGCATGTAAATTAGGTTTACTAAAAATAACTCCACTAACTCTATAAACCATTAAGAATAATTAGGGTTTACAAAAGATCTGTTTTCACAACAGAATAAAGTAAAAACTTATAATATCAAAACCTAGAACAAAGTATTCCAGAAAATTTCAGAAAAGGAATATAATTATTTAATATTATCAATGTCAGTCCTATTCTCAAATATCATTGCAGCATTATTCATTTTACTGCTATCAAATTATTCTTTACCAAGAATCTTCAAATCTCTTTTCTTTTCTTCTAAATAAGACACAATATTTTCTTACTGATCAAGCTAACCCTAAACATCGATAAGCTGAATAATAATAAGAATAGCTCATAAACAAAATTTTACATAAATGTAAACCCAACAAAAATACTGTAAATTTCAGCTGTAAGCTATAAAATTTTCTTAAGTATTTTAAAAGCAAGCTAAACAGACATATTTAGGCTTGCAACCTTTTTCATTTAACTATCAAGGCTGAAAAGCCTGTTCAAAAACTATTTCTCAAGTTATACAAAATTCACAAAATCGAATTTAAAACATCTATATGTTCACAGCTACGAGAGCCCTTCTCAAATCAAGAGAGTTGCTATAACTACGGCCATTCAACCTTCTGTAAAAAACCTAATCAATTCTTCAAGAAACCACCAAGTGGCCTGCCAAGTAAAGTCACGGCTTAAAGCCAAAGTTTGAAAATTATCATCATCTATTTCATTTAAGACCGACAAGGCTCAAAACCAAAATCATGAACTTGTGGTTGTGAAAGCCATATCCATTCAATACAAACAGCCATGACAGCTTTTAAAAATCGCAAATTAAAAGAACAAAAGCATGACTAATAACCATGGCTGAGCCATCAACCACCACATACAACGGTGCTATCATCTATGCACCATGCTTTATGTGCAGGAAAAACCCCAGGTGTCATCGAGGCTTACAAGGGGAAACGCCCTTGCTGAAGATGGTGGGTAGAACTCTGTAGCTTCAAACTTGGGCCTGGAGATCCTACGAAGGGAGAAGAAAAACGAGTTTTGTTAGTTACTTTTATTTCAAAAAATAATAATTGAAACTGTGCGAATAAACTGTAAGGAAAAATAGTTGTGTTCTTACCTTGTGGAGTCGAGCAACCGGTAAGTCGTGGAAAGCCAAACCGAGTTTTTTTGTTTACAAACAAGTTAAAATGGAGCACTGTAAAGAGGGAAAGTGCGAAAACAACTTTCAAATGAAAATCCTTAGCCACGATGAATATGTTTCAAACCCTTGACACAAAAACCAACAGTAAACAAGAACCAAAACACTCTTCATGCAATAACTCTTTCTCACTGGTTACAGTCATTAACATTCACATAGAGATTCAACTCTCATAGCGAAATGAAGGAAAAGACAGCCCAAACCCTCTTATCTTCTACACAGTCAAAAACCACCTCACTTTGGAAAGTAAAATTCTTACTCAACCTTCTACACAGCTCGTTAAGGATCACAAGGGCCGAGTACATTTTAATGGAGGCTCGATAGTGACCATGGCTACCATGAGCTCATAGCTCGACCCCCCCTCAATAGAAAATAAACCAAACGTGAATTTAGGGTTTGGATAGGGTTTTATTGTAACATAAAGTCAACAAACCTATTCACCAACCACCAACCATGTGTCCTAACAAATATTTCAAAATAATGGGTATGGAGCTATAGTCGAAATCTCGTTCACCAATCTGCACAAATCATTGGGTTTTAAAGTCAAAACCTTATTGTATTATCGCATAGTATCATTATGTCTTCCTCCTGGTTATGTTTTATGGTTCATAAACCATAATCATTGCATTATAGGAAATTATCCATTTATACTAATTACCAATGATTAACTATAAAATATCTATGTTCATCTTGCTATTAATTTAATGTCTATATTTGATAATAATAAGATTACAATAATGGAGATAGATTAGCCTCCATAAAAGTACTTAACCGTAGCTCTTGGATTTTGTAAGATGTTCATTTTACAATAGATTTTTATGTATAGTTTAACTATAACTTAAGCATTTATAAGTTTTTTCCTCTAACACCTACTGTAATGATAATACATTTAGAAATTACAATACATAACCATTGTGATTGAAAGTTCATATAAAGCTAGGTTTATATACTAGAGAACTAGGTAAGAATACATGGTTTAGAAGGTACTAATGTAGAGTTTAAAGATTTAAAAGAACTCAAATAGATATGAACAATACCAAAGTCCAATCTCTGCACAACATTGTGTGGATAGGGATACAAGTACGTGCAACATATATTCTCTTTTATAATATTGTTAGGCCTCTATGCTCTTGCATATGTATAACTGATCTTAATCTATAACTCCTCAAATATGAAATATAAGCATATAATTGAAAATACTAGAGGAAAGAATCACTTGGATAAAGTACTAAAGTGGTAAACATAACTGCACTTAACCCATCCTTTCACATTAATATTTTTACCATCTTTATGCAGTTTGATAACATTAGCAATACCAACTTTACCTCTTACAGGGTCAAGTTGGAAACAAACATTTTATTTACTAGCATTTTATCCTATGCTAGTGGAGTATCATTCTTGATCTGGAATTTTACTGGAACAAACTTCTTACTTGTTAGAACCTGTAAAAAGAACCACCATTCCATTGTTTTAGCTATAAGCTAAGTAATCGTCAATCTCACCTAACATTTTTTCCTACTTGACAAAAGAAAATAATAACACACTTAGAATCGGTTTAAGATGCAGTATTCTTTTCTCACGTTACGAAAAACATAAATTGTTGTGTTTAACATTCCTAACAAAGTACTTTAAGTTAAACTAATAATTTATACATAACCAAAGAAAAGAAATGCCCTTTGTTATTTATAATTGTTTGAGTATCCGCTAACAGTTAATGGGTCATTGGAAATGACAACCTTGACATTTTATGTTACATGAAAAATTTTAAACTTTTATGAATTTCTGGGTTATTACCCCCCCCCCCCTCCTCTCTCTCTCCCCCCCCTCCTCTCTCTCTCTCTCTCTCTCTCTCTCTCTCACACACACACACACACACACACACACACACACACACTTTTACCATCCCTTCCACACACCCTCTCTCTCCCTCCTTCAATCACCCACTCTCTTGCTCTCACCCTCCCTCCTTATCCATTTGTCTCCTTCCCTCCCTCTCTCTCTCTCTCTCTCTCACTCACACACTCACACACCAAACTCTTTATATCCCCATATCCTCACTCACTCCCTCTTTCTCCCTCCCTCTCCCTTCCTTTTTTCCTTTAATGCGATTCCTAAGGTCTTTAGACACATATATACTCCTCAATGGCACCTAATGGCACTAACTTCCTCAAACATAGTTTAAAGATACTGATTGGAGGCCATGTGTGGTTGGTAAAGGAAACCTTCTTTTCCTTAGATGGCTAGAATATTGCATTAGGGATTGAGGTTTATGTATTCCCCCTTTATCATGTCCAAGTTCACAAATCCCCAACTAATACATATTTCAATGGATACCCCTAAGAAGTAATATATTGTTGCATGGATCTAAATACATCAATGGTTATACATCCTTAACTCCCTATCTATATCTCTTTCCCTCTATATCCCCCTCTCTATCACTCAATCTCTCTCTCTCTCACCCTTTACCTCTCTATCTTCCCCTCCCTACCTCTCCCTCCCTCTCTCTCCTCCCCTCCCAAACACTATCTCTATCCTTATTTCTCCCCCTCTCCCTCACCCTCTCTCTTACTCATTCTCTCTCTCTCTCTCTCTCTCTCTCTCATCATTTTCCATTTAATTCCACACATTCTCTCTATCCATCCTTCAATCACTCTCTCTCTCCCACAACCA
>LPNX010452776.1:60887-81961 GCA_001517045.1 Pseudotsuga menziesii
TCACCCTCCCTCCTTAAACATCTCCCTTTATCTCTCTCTTTTCTCATCCCTTCTATAATACCTCTCTCTCCCTCCTTCACTCACTCACTCTCTCCCACAACAACTCCTTTGCTCCCCCCTCCTATTCTTTCGCTACCTAGATACTTAGATAGAAATATTGAAAAGATTGACATCTTTTCTATGAATTCCATAACACATGTGTGTTATAACACAAATGCATGTTTCTATTTGCAACAGATCCCCATTTTGAATCATCAAAATAGGGCCCCCCTTTGACTAAATTTTTCAAGCCACACCCCACACCGAGGATATCAAGTTGTAAGTTCTTTCATGTTTTGTTTGGTTTGAATAAATTTCTTCAGTAAACCTTGTTTTTTTGGACTTTTTGGGTTTTGAGGACCTTTTATGTGTTTTCATACTATTTTTTAAGATTTCAATTCCCGCCTTCCGAAATCGGAAAGAGGAAACCATTTTTTTCGAGGTATGTTAAAGTTAGTTTCCCTATTTCCGATTTTCGATAATTCGGATTCCGGAAATTCGAGTTTTGTTTAACTATTTTGTTCTTTTCCTGATCTCTGATCCCGAACATTTCGGATTTCAGAACTCTTATATTTTATAAATAAAGAACAGCCCAATTCCCGATTTTCGGAAATAAAAAATAAAAAATTGTGTTTTATTATGATTATTTGTTTTGTTCCTGATTACCGGTTTCGACATCCTATATGTCAGAATCGGTGACATCGTTTTCAATTTATGATTTTATCTACTTTCCTGACCATTGATTTAAGGTGATCCGACGACCTTGATTGCATTCGATAAAATGGTTTGGAATTTTATATTCCTGGTGTTTGGTTGACGTTTTCAAGTGTTAACCAAGTTTTTTACTACGTTTTCCTTGATTGAATGAGAAATCGTTGAGTCCAATGATTGATTAATTTTTTAAAGCTATGAGGTTTGAAAGTTAATCATATGCGTTATTATGAAAGTTTATCCGATCTTACGCTAATTTCTAATTGATGCATGCTGACTTATGTTTCACTTGTAGTAGTGATGATTACAATCAGCAGGATAAAAAGTTATAATCAAGCCAGTCAGTTATGTTTAGTTGACATGAAATTTTGTTCTTTATAAAGATTAACATCAACAATCTGTTGGTTTGTGATAATTCATGCGAATTGTTGTTCCTTTGATATTTTCTTCTAACAGTTGCATGTTGTAAGAAAAATGCAAAAGAATTTTAATAATTCCATCAATCCTGGCAATGAGAAAGAACCTTAGCCGGTGGAATATTCTGAAATTCTTTCTCCACCATTTGAAGCTGATGGTTCTAATGATAGCACAGATAGTGAAGAGGAAGACAGTGAGATTCAGGTTACACCTGGTCGATTCCCTTTCAAGAAGAAAAAGAAGGGTTATAAAGGATGCGTAGATCAAGATCATACAGTTGTGCAAGACTTAATCATCAACTTGCCACCTGTGGTTCCCCAAATTTCTCTCAAAGATGATTCATTAGATGATTTTTTGGTCCTCGTGAATCCTATTCCATGTTTTCCACACAAGTACGCCATTTGAGATGGTGGGAGCAAACTTTTTCCATTGTTCTGGTAGTATAAGTACCAGGCAGCATCCCACGTGCAAACATTCATGCAATTCATTCGAGGAAGTAATATCATGCATGAAGACATTAGGGCGAGGCTATTTTTGTTATCTCTTCACCTAGAGGACAATTTGTCAGTCAGAAATTGATATGAGGGTTTTCCTCGCAAATTTTTTTCTTCACTTAGGCAATTGATTAATGCACTGAAGATGGATTGGGATTACGATGTCGATGAACAAGAAAGAAAGGCCATGATCCACAGAAATGGGAAAAATCTAGACTCAAGATGATGCAAGAAAAGGAACCAAAGATGATATTCCATTCGATTTTGAATATCGTGATAGTCTGACTACTACAGAAATGGAAATTAGTTTCACTCCTCTTAATCTATCATCTTTTGTAGGATATTCAGATGAGTTACACGAGGTATTCTGGCATGCCTTCAAGGGTGAACATGATAATGTCATACATCATGTGGAATGGTTTATGAATATGGCTTCAAAATATGGTATTAAAGAGGAAGAAGATGTTTACATGCAATCATTTGTCCTTCACTTGGGAGGAAAGTCCCTTGTTTGGTTTGTGGGCCTAGATAAAGGAACGATATCATCATTTGCAGAATTGGTGGAAACATTTTGTAACCACTGGAATTCATGGCACCATGATGAATGGATACCTCATGTCAATCATGCGAAGGACTTGTTCAGTAAGGAATCCCAAAACAAATATTAGGTTGAAGCAATCATTGTTCAAGTTATAACTGATGATATCTCAAGCACGATAGATAAATCTTCACAAGAAGATGAATATGGTGATGGTACGATATATGAAGATATGGAAATCCTAGTTGAAGAAGCTGAAGATAAGATGAGTTTTCCATTCCAACATACAGAAACTCCTTATGACATACTAGATCTCGAGGAACATAATGACGAAAATTTCAAGGAAGACAGTTACTGTACATTTATGGGTCCACCTCTTTATGATTCCTGAAAACCAGGTAGCATTGTCTCCATACGTTGCAATAAGGAAGAGAATCTTGATTAAGTTACTCAAGAAGAGCCAAAAATTGTCACTCTTTGGGACGAGGAACCCTTAGTCACCTCTAGAAGGGATGTTGATGACATAACTTATGAAGACCCTATTAAAAGAGTCATGATCATTCCTTTCCCTTTTGAGGTTGATGACGAAGAGTGGCTCAACTCTTTTGCCACCATAATTGAAGATGGAACAACACTAGATTTTGCAGATGATAGTTGTTATATGCATATGGGCCATTATGATGAAAATTTTGAAGACTTGGAACCTCATATCTCTGGTGATTCTTCCATGATGTCACCATCATACTCATTTTATAGTAGAGAAGCAAGTTGCACTGAGGCTCCTTTTGTGGATATTCAGCATATGATGAGCCTAGGCCATCACTTTCAGTTGTGCCCCTCAAGATGTGCAGAAGAAGTTGTTCAACCCTCTCTACCCTACATCGATAAGCCCTTAATAATACATCTCAACAAGGCCAAGGAAGGTAGGTGGACAGCTATGAATTTCATCCCTCAGTCTCATAATATTTATTGTTTATCTTTTCATTTGAGGCATGAAGGTATGGATTATATTGTTGACAATTTTAAAAGTTCAAGGATTATTGGGGTTACTAACACGATTGGGGAAAAGATAAAAAATATACCTGTATGTACAAAGGAAAGAGTGAGGAAATGCAGAGAGAGGTTGCGGCTCACATATGAATATTTTCAATGTCCAACTCCATGGATAGTCTCCCAAGTTTAGGATTCATGGGTGAGTTTCAGGAAAAAAAATTCTGAATATATATATGATGGAGGTATCCCATATATAAGTTCACTAGAGTAATGGATTAGAAAAGCCTATCAAAGTGATGCCTCTCCATGGTACCAATTTCAAGTTTTCTAGGTTCTTAAGAAGGTTCAGTTTCCTGCACTCATCAAGATAAAGATCCTCGTGCAAAATCAACATATCATCAATGAGGTATTGTCTTGGATTACACTAAAGGACAAAGGTAAGGTGACATGTATGAATTGCTTACTTAAATGGTTACATTAGTGGTATGGTTTCACTTAACTTGTTTGGATACCAGGTTTAGGTTAGGTCAATTGCATTGGGCATATTTCTGTGCACTTCATTGATGTCCTTTCATCCTTTAGTTAGTTTTTATTGTTCTTAGTTTGTTTCCCTCATTTAGCGAATGAGGGAGGATAGAAGTGTCTTCCCTTATATGCTTTTAATATCTCAAACATTTGATACCTATGTAGGTCTATAGGTACTGGTAGATTCATAGGTTCTTGAGCCACGGGGTCTTCACTTGTTGACCAATATCCTATCACGTTAGTTCATATTGTGGGTTTTAAAATTATCAAAAAATTAACCAATATATTGCAAGTATTGGGGGGATGAGGGGTTTAAGGTGGGGGTGGGTAGGGTGGTTTATAAGGATTGAGGTATAAAAAGGGGTGGGGAGGAGGTTTTAAGTATTCGGAGGGGGTTTCAACAAAAAGAGTTTGGGTCAATATCTCTAGAAATTAAGGGTATTCTTTAATATCCCACGATCGTACGTGCTATGTGAGAGGTTCACTAAGTAAAGTCCCCGTGTCTTGAGCACTCCCAAAAAGAGCACTCGTCCCGCACTTGGAGCCAGTATTACACTACACTTGTACCAGCGCACCTTTAGGTGTGCTCCAAGGAGAGAGGGCCAATTTTTCAACCAAGAGGGGTTTTGTTGAGTGATAGAGGTCATGGTTGGACCCTTTAGTCCTCCTTTATGGGTACTATGGATTAATGGAACTATTTAATTCCCTCTAAAGAGATTTTTAACCTCGAGGTTGGTGTATGAGGCCCTTAAGGGTTGACCACTGGGTCTCATGGCTCCATATCCTACTTGCATGCTTGGGTGTCTTTTGTTTCAGCCACAAGACTCTAGTCTCCAGTCACGTCCATTCATACACCCTCATGTCCCTTCATTCAGTGGGTACTTGTTCTCCTTGTCCTTCTTAACTCAGAGGAAGGAATCGTCCATGCCAGGTCATTTATGTGATTTGAGGAGGGCATTAAGGGATTTTATTGTATTCTATGCGTTAGATGAGGAATAAATCCCTCCCTCTAGAATGCTCTGACCTTTTGTTCAGAGCGATTCACTTATTTGAGCATGTTTTGACACATGGGGATGCAAATACCCCTAGGTAGCCTACCTTAGTCTATATTTTATTAATATTTTCTTTTAATTTTAAGTTGGCATTTAATCATTCTGAATTTACTTGTTTTAAGGCATGTTGGCCTGGATTTTGTATGTCAATGTGAATGTGAGATATTATAAATAGATCTCCTCACTTTCATTTTAAATCAGAACTTATGGGATAAATTACTATGCACTTGGTTTACTCTTCTTAGGTTTCTTTGGATGGATGCACTACTTTTGAAGAAGTTTACTAGTTAATGCAAGTTGTTTTTCTGGTAATTCTTTGGTGAATCTATGCTTTTGATGAAGCTTTGATTTGTTGGATGAACACAAGCACAAGGAGGTCAGTATTAGCACCTTCTTGTTTTGACGTTGGTAGATGTGCATGTGTGAGTCTTGGTGGTATCCTTAGAGTTACACTTTGCCCTAGAATAGGCCTTTACCTTCGTCTTGTCACCTTAGCAAACGACCACACGTCTCCTTGTGAGAGTGCCCTAGGGTTTCTCCTTAGTTTTCCTAAGTTAGTTTCTTAACCTAGGATCCTTCCTCACTAGGTTAGCGCTTCTCCTCATAAACCCTAGGTTAGTTAGGGCTTGTGCTAGGTTTTTCCTTGGTTTTCCCACTTCATATTCTCACACATCTAGTCTAGGGTTAGTCTTAGGTTAACTTTAGATTATTTTTTGGTTAGTGGTAGTGCTAGTTTAGTTTAGTTTCTAAATTATTCTTTAGGTTAGTTCTTAAGTTGGTTTCAGTTACATCGATAGGCGTTTATATTTGATATTTTGGGAGCCAGACTTGTTCAAGCGGATCGTCAAGATTCACTAAAACTCGACAATTGTACAGCTGAGATTAGTTTCATCATCGTCTGATCTTTTAAATTCATTTAGAGGTTTGTTTAAGATCAGTTAAATGTTGTTATCGAAATGGCCTCCAGGTGTTGCTGATCATGGAAGAATCCGTTTCTTCCTTCATCAATAAATCATGCGGGCTTCTCTGATATGCAAAAACGCACTCGTAACCGTTTCAGTTTCATTAACCGTTTTTGCATCCATCTTAAATCAGAGTAGTCTCATGGCAAAAAATAGTCACTGATTATATGCTCAAACGATGCAAGGAGAAGGTTATGGGTGGAATCAAAGAAGCTATGGAGGATCGTAGGGAGGGTTTTCAGTTTTTACAACAATGGAGGTCTACAGATCGAGACTGGCAGCCATGCATGCATTCATGGTGGCGTTGTTGGTGATGATTATATTACTCGCAGGCGGAGTGGCCACTGCCGTTAGTCCATCCCCGAGTTTGCAAGCAGGTGGTGCAGCCTCCTCTTATTCTCTGCCATCCCTGGCTGCTCTCTTAATTGCTCCTTTTGTTGCCTACTGTATATATTGATCACAGCTTCCTGTAGATGGGATTGGTTTTAAATTTTCTATGTACAATTAGGGTTAGGGTTAGGGTTTGATTTTTATTTATGTATCGTATTGGGGAAAGGCCGGGTAGGTGATCTCATCGGATTGGTTTCAAATATTCTATGTACGATTAGGGTTCGGGTTTGATTTTTAATTTCTGTTTCCTATTGGGAAAAAGGCAGGGTGGGTGATCTTTGTTCACTATGAGATCACAATTTCGTCAGATTGCTTGTGGGATTGTTTAGCCATATAGGAAATAAGTGGAGCTGCATACTTGCATGCCACATTGTTGTGAATTTGTGCTACATTTACAGAAACATTTTAATTATTATTTTTCATTTCAAATCGTCGCTACAATCTCTATACAGTTTTATTCGTTGACTTCTGGTTGTGGAATAAGGCTTCAGGGTTCCTTTGATGACGTTTGATTTATATAAAAGGAATAAATCTCTGGATCGTCTGGGATTACTACCTATGTATAAAGCTTTAGCTCTGATCTAACAGATGACGACATACAATACTATATTGTACATGCAGGCCTTCGTTGAACTTTATAAGGTAGATATGTGCAAGCGTGACTTCGTTGAAAAGAGTTTATGAATTTGTCTTTCTAATAAAATCTACGTTTATTTATTTCTTAATTTTGCCAGAGTGATTATTTAGAGCAATTTTAATAAAAATTCATGTCCATTTTCATGAATATGAAGCAATACAAAAGGTCCTATCATGACAAGATGGGAATTGAGTGATTTCTAGAAAATGCAGGGATATATATATATATAACAAAATGAAAATTGAGTGATTTCTGGAGAATATATATATATATATATATATATATATATATATATATATATATAACAGACACTGTTAACTCTTTTAAAGTGCACTCACTTCTGTCATCCAGCAGTGTTACTTATTATTGTTTGCCTCACCAACTCATTGAAGTTTAATTGACATACTGAGAGTCCTTCTATTTATGGAAGTGGACCAACTTTTTCATGTAGGTTTACAAAATGGATATGCAAACGACAAAGATAATTACGTCGACTTTGTTGTCAATTTCACCATAATGAGTTGAGAGTTATTTTATTTATGAGACTGTGTTTTTAGGTTTAAGAATTGGACAGAGCAATAACAAACTTTTGAATATCTAAATTTAGAATTTAATAAAATTTATTTATTTCATTCTCAAAAACTCATTTTTAACTTATTAAGATTAGACAATTAATAAGAATATAACAAAATTAATGGTTGATTTTAGTAATTAAATTAAATTTGTTATTTATATAATGCAGAAGTATTTTATTCATATTTAACACCTTCAGTTTTCTTCTCATATCTTACAGCATGAATCGTACACCAAATCATTAAGGGGTTTTACGCTCTATCAAAACGAACCTCCTGCTTTCCACATTCGATAGCTACCCTTTAGAGTTCGACACAATTAATTAAAACAATAAATATAAGTGTAAGGTAGAGGAATTTGCTTAAAACCAATTAACAGAACGAAGGCTGCTCTTTATAGCGATAGAGTTACTCTATTATAATCCTCCTTCCGATCGACCGATTCTGGAGGTGAAAACTATGAGATTATTTCCCATGATTTTGCTCCGAGCGGGCTGTAAATTTAATATTTCTGATCATTTCGTAATGTACCAGCCAAAGGAAAGTTAATGCAACAAATAAATCTCCTTCGAAAGGTAGAGGCTCCGCCACTTCTCTCCCTCCTCATCTAATTTCTTTCAGCGCCATCATATGCTCACTTCTAAAACGTAAAGAGTATGAAATGATACTTCAAAACGTAAAAATAAAAATGAATTAGAACCTATCCTTACATTACCCAACACAGGTACGTTTTTTCAATAATGATCATAGCCTTATCTTTTCTCTAACTATTTTTAATATATTTTTTTTATAAGTTATTAGATATACTTTTGGAAAAGGTTGTTGTTTTCATAGTTAAAAAAAACTTTTCAAATGTTAAAAATATCTTTTTTAATAAAAATTAACAATTTTATTATTAAATATTTCTTTCTTTAATTATATTAATATCCTAAAAATAATTTTAATTGTATTGATATCCTTAAAATAATTTATTTAATTTAAAAATTTCTATAATAAACTTTTTTCTAAATCTACAAGTACAAATGAAATTACTAACAATGTTTATTTTCCTTAAAATAATTTATTTAATTTAAATTCCTATAATAAACTTTTTTCTAAATCTACAAGTACAAATGAAATTACTTACAATGTTTATTTTTCATATTCTTTTATGAATATACTTTTGTGACTTGTATTATTTTAAATATACTCTTTAATATTACCTGAGTAGAGTGTTCATATATCTCATTCTTTTAATGTTTTCTTCTCATATCTTACAGCATGAATGTGAACAGTTGGGAGTTAATGATAACACTTGGATTTTTAGCTGCAACTAGGTATTTTCAGTGTAGTATATATGGAATGGCACCAAATAGCGTGAGGGTTGTGGTGAATGAGCTAGGAACTGTAAGTGGCAAAGCAACTAAATTTGCAATGAGGACTAAAAGTCTCAAACCCTAAGGAACTCAATAGATAAAATAATTAAAATGTAGACAGGATGAAATGCTCGCAAATCAAATTCAACGGAATTTCAAACTTCAATTTATGAACAAAGTTTTTAGATTCAAATGTCCATCCGAAAATTATTGCTCAACAAAATTTCATAGTTCAAATTATGAACAAAGTTTTCAAATTCAAACTTCTATCACAAAATTATTTATGTCGAAGTTTTCAGATTCAAATGTCCATCCGAAAATTATTGCTCAACAAAATTTCATAGTTCAAATTATGAACAAAGTTTTCAGATTCAAACTTCCATCACAAAAGATTATGAACAAAGTTTTCAGATTCAAACTTCCATCACAAAAGATCAATAGATCACGATAATTCAAATCATCATTTTTTCTATTTATATTAACGTTGATACTTGATGAGATAATTTAAAGTTGTCACAATCAATTTCGTCTTCAACACAACAAAGTCTCCCTCAGACAAGAAATGGTACTTGTAAACAAATATTATGAAACCTTAAACCACTAAAAATAAGAATATAAATATGTAAGAAATGGTACTTGTAGACATATACTATGAAACCTTAAACCACTAAAAATAAGAATATAAAACCACTAAAAATAAGAATATAAATATGTAAGAAATGGTACTTGTAGACATATACTATGAAACCTTAAACCACTAAAAATAAGAATATAAATATGTAAGGGAACGCTTGAACATGGACTCTGAACATTAATAGATCAAAATTTAAGTTTCATCAACCAACATGTCGAAGCAAATTAGATTTAAAATATTTAAAATGGCATATATATAAAAGTAAACAAATTACATAAATTAAAACCATAAATTAATTTATTTACCTATTAGTTTAATTTGATAATTGTCTTTTTGTACGATTTTTAGCTTGGACGAGTGTGGATTTGGTTCTGTAGAGTATTGGAGGAGACCGATTTCGTTGGAGGGGAGGAAAATTCACAGCTGAATTGTCATCTAATTAGGTAATTAAGTCACCCATAGCATTTGTTTGTCAATTCTAAACCTAAACTATGGTTTTTTAATAGTTTAAAACAACCGAATTTTGTAATATTAAGAAAATTGAAAATAACCCAATCTCTAATTAAATTCACAGGAGGAGACCGATTTCGTTGGAGGGGAGGAAAATTCACAGCTGAATTGTCATCTAATTAGGTAATTAAGTCACCCATAGCATTTGTTTGTCAATTCTAAACCTAAACTATGGTTTTTTAATAGTTTAAAACAACCGAATTTTGTAATATTAAGAAAATTGAAAATAACCCAATCTCTAATTAAATTCACATCTCCCTCGACCAAGATGAGTGAATAATTACAATGAATCCCTTTGTCAATGTGGTTTGTTACAATGGGCATTTAATATTCCTTATGTTTCATTGTGACGTTTATCACAGGTTATGTTACATTAGCGATATTCATGAATGGTTATGTCACATTGTCATATTTGTCAAGGGTTATGTCGCATTGTGATGTTTATCAAGGTTTACGTTTCACTATGATGTTATCGAGGGTTATATCACATTACGAAGTTAAGCCATGGTTTGTTACAGTGGGCGTTTAATAAGCCTTATGTCGCATTGTGACATTTATCACGGGTTATGTTACATTAGCGACATTCATGAATGGTTATGTCACATTGTCATATTTATCAAGGGTTATGTCGCATTGTGATGTTTATCAAGGTTTACGTTTCATTGTGATGTTATCGAGGGTTATATCACATTACGACGTTAAGCCATGGTTTGTTACAGTGGGTGTTTAATAAGTGTTATGTCGCATTGTGATGTTTATCACGGGTTATGTTACATTAGCGACATTCATCAAGGGTTATGTCGCATTGTGATATTTGAGGAGACCGATTTCGTTGGAGGAGAGGAAAATTCACAGGTGAATTTTCATCTAATTAGGTAATTAAGTCACCCATAGCATTTGTTTGTCAATTCTAAACCTAAACTATGGTTTTTTAATAGTTTAAAACAACTGAATTTTGTAATATTAAGAAAATTGAAAATAACCCAATCTCTAATTAAATTCACATCTCCCTCGACCAAGATGAGTGAATAATTACAATGAATCCCTTTGTCAATGTGGTTTGTTACAATGGGCGTTTAATATGCCTTATGTCACATTGTGACGTTTATCACGGGTTATGTTACATTAGCGACATTCAATGATGAATGGTTATGTCACATTGTCATATTTGTCAAGGGTTATGTCGCATTGTGATGTTTATCAAGGTTTACATTTCACTATGATGTTATCAAGGGTTATATCACATTATGACGTTAAGCCATGGTTTGTTACAATGGGCGTTTAATAAGCCTTATGTCGCATTGTGACGTTTATCACGGGTTATGTTACATTAGCGACATTCATGAATGGTTATGTCACATTGTCATATTTATCAAGGGTTATGTCGCATTGTGATGTTTATCAAGGTTTACGTTTCACTGTGATGTTATTGAGGGTTATATCACATTACGACATTAAGCCATGGTTTGTTATAGTGGGCATTTAATAAGGGTTATGTCGCATTGTGACGTTTATCATAGGTTATGTTACATTAGCGACATTCATCAAGGGTTATGTCGCATTGTGATATTTGTCAAGGGTTATGTCGCATTGTGATGTTTATCAAGGTTTACGTTTCACTGTGAGGTTATCGAGGGTTATCTCACATTACGACGTTAAGCCAAGGTTTGTTACAGTGGGCGTTTAATAAGCGTTATGTCGCATTGTGACATTTATCACGGGTTATGTTACATTAGCAACATTCATCAAGGGTTATGTCGCATTGTGATATTTGTCAAGGGTTATGTCGCATTGTGATGTTTATCAAGGTTTACGTTTCACTGTGAGCTTATCGAGGGTTATGTCACATTACAATGTTAAACCATGGTTTGTTACAATGGGCATTTAATAAGCGTTTTGTTGCATTGTGACATTTAACACAGGTTATGTCCCATTGTAATATTTGTCAAGAGTTATGTCGCATTGTGATGTTTATCAAGGTTTACGTTTCACTGTGACATTATCGAGGGTTATATCACATTACGACGTTAAGCCATGGTTTGTTACAATGGGCGTTTAATATGCCTTATGTCGCATTGTGATTTTTATCAATGTTGACGTTTCACTATGATGTTATCGAGGGTTATATCACATTACGATGTTAAGCCATGGTTTGTTACAATGTTTGGTTGGTATATGTCAACACAACCAAGGATGTGACACATTAATAATGTGATAGTGGGCATTTAATAAGAATTATGTCACATTGTGATGTTTATCACGAGTTATGTTACAATACTGACATTCATCAAGGGTTATGGCATGTTCTGATATTTGTCAAGGGTTATGTCACATTGCTATAATGCCAAAGATTGGACACATTAATAATGTGTTTTTTGATGTTTAGAAAATTTATTTAAGAATTTTCTTGATATATATATATAGTCGTTTGACAAAAGAAATGGTTTAAACCATCCACATTCTACATAATAATGTAGAATGTTATGTCGCATTGTGATGTTTATCACATGTTATGTTACATTAGCGACATTCATCAAGAATACCGACAGAGATGTTGGTGTTGGATTACAGTGAATTTTTTTATGAAAACGGGTGGGGTTGGAGAGACCCGCCATCATATGTCTTGTGAAGAATGAGTTCTCAGCTAAAGCGCTTCAATGGCAGGCGCACATAGGCTACCAAGCAATAGAGTTAAAGAGTTTTTGCAAATGGTTCAAGCGTGATGATGAAAGGTTCTGATGATCAATCCCTGGAACTTGGAATTTAATGGATAATTATGAATTTTTTAATGTAAACTATTGGAGTTGGAGAGACCCGCCACCATAAGCCTTGCCAAAAAATCGTTCTCGCCTGAAGCGCTTCAGTAGCAGGCGCAAAATCATGACATTTGAAGGGGTTAAGGCTGCAAAATCTATTCTGATTTTTCCATTGTTAAGATTTCTGCATCATAATTAATTTAAGATAACCTAGCCGTGTCATAATCTCTCATGCACAAAATGGTTAATTTAAAAAAAAAAGATTGAATTCACATGTGTGGTTTGTCTTTTCGTTTATGTCATTAACACTGCTATTTTGGAGTTGATGCTTTATCTTATGTGTGTGAAGAAAAGTTTTTTTTTAAAACTTAGTGTTGATATGAATTTATTGAATCAAGAATGCATAGAGCTTAACGCTTTAAATCGAAAGCTATTACCTTTTTATTATAAAATTGAAATGGTATGTCCAATTTGATTGTATCTTGTGTCTTGAAACATAAAAATGGTTCCTATATAAATATGTTTTAAGAAAATACTATTTAGATCCCCTCCACAATATGAGCTTTTAAAATAAGAAAATAGTATTAGAATCACTATATTAATTAAATATCATGGTAATAAATAAAATAAATTATATTATTTATTAAATTAAATAATTAAATAAACAATATTATTTCGATTAATACTTTGTAGATATGTCTATGGGCTCACCGCTTACTAGCAACAACCACATTAAATTAATTAATGTGTCTGAATACGCCGATAGGCGTAAATTTAGGCACATACTTTTTATATTAATGTTTTTCCCTATGGTATGTGCTTAAATTTATTCCTATCGACGTATTCAGACACATTAATTAATTTAATGTGGTTGTTGCTAGTTATTTTTAGGATAGGATTAGGGTCAAACCCACCATCCTTTCTCCTTGCTACCTGTCATCAACCCCATCAACACTCACGCGCAACCCTTCCATTCATCCTTCCACTGGCATGTGTTTTGTTTGCAGCTACTCTGCAACCTTCAAAACCTCCTCACAACCATCGCTCTCACCTCAGCTTGTCCAACATCTCATGCGCCTCAGCTTCTCATCCACACTGCCTTTTTCTTCACCATGCTTCCATCCTGGCCTCTTCCTTCTCCCCATGGGCTAGCTCTTGGACCTCCGTTAAACCTTCTCTCCACTCTCGCAGGTCCATTTGGAGTGTGGCTTCCCTTTTTCTAAGCCATTTCCATACTGTGGTCACACTCACCCGTTGACCTACCTTCCTCCATTACACTATTCTCAACACTCACAGTGACCCTCTCCATGCAGCCCTTCTCTCAGCCAAACGCCCTCCTCCATGTGTCCTCCTCCTCTACGGTCGAGCTTATCCATCATGTAGGTTGATACTGGATAAGCTAGCTAGCTGGCGTGGTCCCTGCATATTGCTCCCATTCTCCACCATCCGGAATCGAAAAAATAGGGCAGTGATCAGATACCCATCGCATACTGTGGAGCCCTCTCTGTCTCCGTTAACCTCCATCACAGCATGGAAACTCGATCTCTCGTATCTACACCACTTCTTCATCGACAACGGCTTCAACGAGGGGAAGGGGCTGAGGAGAGATGAATTTGAAGGCATGATATCAGTTGCAGACACTGAAAACAACGCCTCTATGGATCTGGAGGACTTTCAGAGAATTCTGCTGCAAATGATGCCACAAATTCATGAAATTAATGAGACTAGATCATCGAATACTAATGATGATGCTCAAATGTGGCTGGCTTTGAAGGAGGCATTCAATGTAATGGATAGAGATGGAGATGGAATTGTGAGTGTAGAGGATCTCAAGATCCTTTTAGGAAGATCTTCACCTGCGAATGGGACTGCAATCAAGCAACTCACTTCTTCTTTTTACAAAACCAAACGAGGAAGCTATCTTCGTTGGAAGTCGGGGAATATATTATGAAGGTAGAAAACCAAACGAACATGTTTTCGATAGTGCAGGCAGATATTATGAAGCAGGAAAATAAAATACCCATGTTTTCATTACAGATGATCCTCCAATGGCAGGCAAGTACAGATATTGATCTCAACTCCATTCTGAGAGAAGTTTGGCACAAGTTGTCCCCGTTTCTGTACAAACGTGACAGGTTGGATTCGCATGTATTAGCCAGGGCTTCATAGGGGCAAGACCCACATCTTTTAGGGTTTGTATATTAAAACATCATCCGGTCTTTCGATTGCTAGGATCATACTGAGCACAATCAAATGTGGTGGGAGGGTTCATACGTGCAAAAGACGACAAACAAAAAGATTATGGAATATTGATGAAAGAAAAAGAGAACTGGGACACTCAAATTGGAGATATAGAGCCCTATCTCTTCACTTATGATCATCTCCCTAATCTTTTGAAAGATCTGTTTCTTGATATTTGCTCATTTTTCAAGTGAGGAGATAGGGCTCTATATCCCCAATTTAAGTGTCCCATTTTTCTTTTTCTTTCGTCAATATTCCATAAGCTTTTTGTTTTTCTTGTTCTGCACGTATGAACCCTCCTACCACTTGCAAAAGTTTTGGAATTCCACCATATGATTGTAGGATATTCTTCAATTGATTGGAATCCATCTCCTTGGCATCCATATCATCATAGATTTCTCTCTTCATAAGATGAATAGCTTAGATGCATAGCTTCTGTATGAGAAAGAGGTTTTATAGCATAAACTTTGGTTTTCATTTTATAGGCTCTATGCACATCTGCTTAAGCTCATCTTTACCCAAAACATTATCAATATAGATAAACGCGGGCATTTTCTCTTGGCCCAATTCTTGCTGTCCATCCTCATGGCTTCTAATCTCTGAAATCGTCTCTCCAGGTTTGGTCACATCTTTCAAAATCAATTTCTGAAGCTCTATTATCTTTGGAGTTGAATATATATTTTCGAAGAGTTGAATTTTAGAATATTTGCAGCCTTAAATGTCAACAAGTGAGTGAAAAGACGGCATCCCCTAGGGTGGTTTTACCTGTTCCTCCAAAACCATGCAACATAATTGCAATAACGGATTTTTCAATTCCCCAATCTAAAAGATTAATAATTTCTTTGACTGGTTCTTCAATTCCAACTGTTTCAACAACATTCATTAGAGGAAATTTGGGGTCTAAAATGGGCCTTATAAGAAAACGTGCCAAAATAAGTTTTTATGAGTTGGAATTCAAGAACCAATAGAATTTCAATAAAATAAGTCAACCATAATGGTTGAATTGGCATATTTGTCATTAAAAAAAACTACTTTTTTTGTTCGTATTTTCGACATATCTCATTGTGTTTTTACTCAAATTTCGATCGGGAGATCTCGTTGGATGCGGAATTTGATTCCTCATCCAACGAGTACCCACAATGCATACTTTTGACAGACCCCGCTACCCCAAAAACAAGAAATACCCGATCGAAATTTGAGTAAAAACACAGGGAGATATGTCGAAAATACAAACACAAAAAGTAGTTTTTTTCTTTCTTCCTCCAAAATTAATCAATATTATTTTATTATTTTAACTATTATTTTATTATTTTCCTTAGGAGGCCCATTTTAGACCCCAAAATTCCTCTAATGAATCAATACATGGATGTTTACAATAAAAACAACGTTAAATTAAATAATTTAATTTGACAATATATTCACCTGCATGACCTGGATATCTTCTTCTGGATAGATTTGGCTGATCCGCCAACCGCTTCTATCATGTCCGCCAAATCCTAGTCACTTATCATCACATAGCGGCTTTCACTGCTGCTACTGGGGCTAGCAATGGAGGAGGAGTAAAAGTTCTTTGAGATCCTCTGAACTCACAATTCCATCTCCTTTGATAGCCAAAACCGAGCCAACTAAACTTGGGTTTAGGGCTCAGTCGATATTCAAATTTTCACTTTTTACTTTTCACGCCGACAACTTTACTTTTTCACCAGTCGGGTTAAACTTGTCTATGTCCGACTAGACAAGTTTATAAATTTTAGTCTGTCCTTCCCTTGACCAAAATTACTCCGACTTACTTGTCTGACCAAATTACTCCGACTTACTTTTACTCCGACCAAGTCGGACCTTCAACCAAGTCGGACCTTCGACCAAGTTGGACCTTCGACCAAGTCAGCTCTCCGGCCAAGTCGGCTCTTCGACCAAGTCGGACCTTCGACTAAGTCAGCTGCTTCAGTCGGCTGACTCACCGACCACTCAAGTCGGCTCACTTTGGTCGAAATCTGTAGAATATGTTTCTTAGTCTAAAGACTTAAGAAATTACAAATACTTTTCACCTATGAGTAAGATGAAGTAAAATAAACACATTTACAAATCCAAATAACTTATGAGAAACATATGCCCAAATATGTAGGAAGACTTGAGTCGACCAATGTGCCGTAAAACTTGGAACTTTCACGCGGTGAGATTTTTATGGGTTCTTGTTCTTTCACTTAACAGTAATTGTAAAAGACTTTTACAGAAGTAAATCTGGAAACATGTGCGGCCAAATAATCATGCATTCAACCACAAACTATTTCATATATTAACTATGCCGAAATAACAAATTACTACAAACTTGTCAATTACAAAATGGTCGGTCCAGACTTGTCCGTCAAGACTCGTCGATCTACAGAGCTTCAGCTCTCCAAATAAATCACATGCACAGAAGCTTGAGCTTCGACTTCTCTTTCTCACCCGGAGTTCCTCTGCTGTCTACTATCTGTGTAAACTGATTTACAAAATGCTTCTTCTATTTATAGGCAATTTGAAAATTGCTACTACATGGGCCGACTGACTTGCCATTAAAGACTGTAATAACTATCTACCTAACAACTTAGCTTCTGAAATAAATTCGACTAGTTTACAGAGCCGAATTGAGGACTTTTCCTTCTTGTCAAACTGACAGACAAGATCTTGACTTGTACGGACTCTGACAGAGTCGGCTGGAAGTCAAGTACAGATCTGCGATTAATTACATTTTTCCAACACTCCCCCTTAATTATAAGCAGATGGGGTTTTTAAAACAAAAATTTACAAAATGTCTCAGAGCTTAGACATGCTCTGTTTATGACAGAGTTCACTATGAAGAACTTGTCATTCCAAGATAACTACGCAGATACTGAAATGTGTCCTTTGCCAATGGCTTTGTGAAGATGTCGGCCAATTGGTATTTAGACCTGCAAAATTCCAAACAAATTTCCTTGTCGTTCACCAACTCACTTATAAAATGAAACCTTATGTCGATGTGCTTGGTTCTCTTGTGAAACACATGATTCTTTGATAATGCTATGGCTGAATTGTTGTCGAAGAAGATTGTTGTCGGTTCTTGATGGTTCTGTGACAAGTCTTTTAAGACTCTTCTCATCCAGATAGCTTGACATGAAGCACTTGTTGTTGCAACATACTCTGCTTCAGCTGAAGATAGAGTTACTATGGGCTGTTTCTTTGAAGCCCATGAAACAACACCTGTACCAAAATGAAATGTGTACCCAGATGTACTTTTCCTGTCATCTATGCTGCCTCCATTGTCACTGTCAGTGTAACCAATGAGTTTAAAATTTTCTGAGGTTGAATACATAATACCAAGATCTTTTGTGCCACTTACATACCTTAGAATTCTTTTACCTGCTTGCCAATGTGAGTCTTTTGGTGACTCCATGAACCTTGAAATCAGAATTAGACCATACATAATGTCTGGTCTTGTTGCTGTCAAATACATAAGGCTTCCAACAAGCCTTTTGAACAGCATTGGATCTACAGTGGATCCTTCATCATCCTTGCTCAATTTTAAACCTGTTATCACTGGTGTTGGGGCTGTCTTGCAGTTAGACATGTTAAACCTTTTTAAAAATTCACTTGCATACTTAGACTGTGATATAAAGATACCACTTTCAGACTGTTGAACTTCAATGCCTAGAAAAAAATTCATAAGCCCCTGATCAGTCATTTCAAATTCACTTTCCATGACTGTTTTAAAATCTGCTATGCCATAATCACCAGTAAATATTAAATCATCTACATACAGGCAGACAATTAACATCTTACCTTGCTCATCGACTTTGGTGTACAAAGTCGGTTCACTTTCACTTCTGTGAAATCCATTTTCAATAAGATAGGAATCAATCTGACTGTACCAAGCTCTAGGAGCTTGCTTCAAACCATAGAGTTCCTTTTTCAGCCTGTACACTTTGTTCTCTTGACCTGGAGCTTCATACCCTTGTGGATGTTCCACATATACTTCCTCTTCTAGATAGCCATTTAAGAATGCCGAATTGACATCCATCTGATGAACTGGCCATTTCTTTTGTGTAGCAATGGTCAAAATTGTTCTGACTATATCCATGCGTGCAACAGGTGCAAACATTTCATTGAAGTCGATGCCGGGTTGCTGTGTGAACCCTCTTGCTACCATTCTTGCCTTGTGCTTTTGCACATTCCCATCAGCATCTTGCTTTGTCTTATAAATCCATTTGACACTGATTACATCCTTGTCTTTTGGTACATCGACCAGTTCCCATGTTTGGTTTTTCTCAATGCATTCTATTTCTTCATCCATGGCTTGTGCCCATACTTCTTCTTCAACAACTTCTTCAAATGTTAGTGGATCATATATAGGGGAACATAATGCAAGCAGAGAGAATCAATTAGGTGTACCAGCTTCATATATCTCTCACAGACTTCTTGTCTTCACCGGTTCTGTCGATGTAGACCTCGACGAAACGCTTGATGGAGTCTGATGTCCTCTTGGTGTACTTGTCGGTGTAGCTTGAGCTGCTACTTGTGTCGATGGTCCTTGTGCTGAACCATGTCTTGGTGTCATGGGAGTCGACGGTGCTCCGACTGGTTGACTTACATGTGGTATTTGAATTACCACTTCCTCTTCCACATCATCATTGTCGATGTTCGACACAATCTTGACATTTGTGTCGACGGTTCCATCCCATGATTAATTCTCAACAAATTGAACATCCCGACTGATAATCACTTTCCTTGTGGTGGGGTCATACATCTTGTATGCTTTTGTGTCTTCTGAATAGCTGACAAAAATACATTTATGTCCCTTCTTGTCCAGCTTCCTTCTCAGCTCATCTGGAATATGAGCATATGCAACACAACCAAAAACTTTTAAATGTGAAACACTATGATTCATACCTGTCCATGCTTCTTGGGGAACTTTGTTCTTCACACTCTTTGTCGGACATCGGTTCATAATGTAAACGGCAGTTGCGACTGCTTTACCCCAATACTCATTTGGAAAATGCTTGGCTGCCAACATGCTGCGTGCCATCTCCATGATGGTTTTGTTCTTTCTTTCGGCAATACCATTCTGCTGAGGTGTATACCGTGCAGTGAATTTTTTCTGTATGCCATGGGTCTTGCAAAAAATTAGAAATTCATTTGAAACATATTCACCTCCTCTGTTGGTCCTTAAGATCTTGATGCGGTGACCACTCTGGTTCTCCACGAGTGCCTTGAACTGCTGAATTAAATAACCAAATGCATCAGATTTGTGTTTCAAGAAATATACCCATGTCTTTCTTGAGTAATCATCTATAAAAGTTAGAAAATACTTGCAACCACCAATGGATGATGTCTGCATTGGACCACAAATGTCATAGTGCACAATTTCAAGTGGTGTGCGTGCTCTATAGGACTTTCCGACTGGAAATGTCTCTCTGTGCTGCTTGCCAAAAATATAGCCTTCACAAACCCTCTATGGTCTGTCGATCAATGGTAATCCCTTCACCGTATTCTTTGTGTGCAGTAGCTTAATCCCACCAAAATTCAGATGTCCAAACCTGAAATGCCACAACCAGGATTCATCCTGAACTTCTGTCTGAAATGCAGCTTGCAAATTAGCACTGTAATTTTCTCTCTTGTCGAGGATCTCGATTGTTTCTTCACTTTCTACCTTGAATGCAGCTCCTATCTTTGTCTTCCCTTTTATGTCGGGAACTATCCTCAATGTAAACAAGCGGTTGCTTGTCATTGGCACTTTTTCTATCAGCTGGTTGCTTGGACGCTTGTCTTTGATCACACAGTGTTCATCTTCCATGTAGACTCTGTAGCCTTTTTGTAACAACTGTGCAATTCTTAACAAATTATGTTTCAGACCTTCAACATGATAGATATCAGGGATATACTTACTCTCCCCCTGTTTGGTTAGAATATCAACAGTGCCTTTTCCTAAGACAGTGACTTGGACATTGTTTCCAAGTGTAACATCAGTTTTAACTGAAGTGTCTAGACTAGAAAAAAGATTTAAATTACCAGTCATATGGTTGCTGCATCCTAAGTCTAGGTACCATATGTCATGTGGAATTTCTTGAACAGCATTGCATTCAAGTGGAGATGTTGATGCCATATGGGTGATTCCATGACGATGGGTAACATTTTTTGGCCAAATTTGGCGATGAAAACCTGATTTTTTACTCATGTGCTAGATAGAAGCCCTCAAAACGCATATATGCCATGTGAATCTTGACTTGCAGTAA
>LPNX010452783.1:0-21307 GCA_001517045.1 Pseudotsuga menziesii
AATCAAGGATTTCATTAATTTTTTCCCCTAAAGTGTTGCACCCGCACATAAGGTTTTAATTTCAAGCTTTTCTGACTTCAATAATTAATAATAAAAAAAAAATTCATGAAAAATTACGAATAAATAGTGTTGGACTAGGCCCATATGTCCTTTATATGTCTGCAATATTTTATCCCAAATGGACATCATTTACCTCATATATTGCTGCACCCGCACAAACATATATGTTAAGATGTGCTGAAAATTTGAAAACCCACTTTCATGGAAACTAATTTTATAATCATTTGCACACATTTTCTCTGCATAATCCCTATATATTATGAAAGCTGATTCAATTACCTATCTTTTCTCTTTTTACTTCATCTTCAAATAAGTTAGGGAAGTACCCCTTATTGTCACCTAAAATCAGAGTTTTCCGTTTATTCTAGTATTATGTGGCATCTAAAGTGTCCTTAAAGGAGTCCATGATTGTGCATCAGCCCGTGAATCAAAGATATCACATGCATCATTTTCAAAATAGACTTTGTATCCATTTTGTAGTAGTTGTCCAATGCTAATTAGATTGTGTTTGAGATTAAGGACATAATACAGATTTGGAATGTGTTTTTTTTCACCTTGTTTAGTTTCAAATTTCATGCTACCTTTACCCATGACAGCTACCCTTTTATCATCTCCCAATTTTACTTCTGACTGCACAGATTCATCTATGTTTGCAAACATATCCTTGTTTCCACTCATGTGGTTACTACAACCACTATCTAAGAACCATAATTCTTTTGATCTTTCTTGTGCACTATTACAAGTAATAAACATTGAATCACTATTTTCAGAGTGATTTTCTCTTGAGAAATTTGCATTCTGCCTATTCATATCAAACTGCTTCTTCCTACATTCAGGTGCATAATGACCAAATTTTTGACAATAGTGGCATTGGATATGTGATTTGTCATACCTTTGTCCTTGGCCGTGAAATTCAAGAGAATGTTTGCCACCTCTGCCTCTTCTGCTTGCAAAGAAATTGGAATTTGCTCTTTCTTCATGAGAGTTCTCTAATCTGCCACCTTCATTGCGATTGTTGATTCTTTCTCTTCCAAATCCTCTTCCACCTCTATTAGTGATTCTTCCTCCTCTTTTGCTACTAGTTTGAACTTGTGATTTGAACGCATTTTCCATAGAGGAACCATTTGATCTATTGAGTCTTTGCTCATGGGTTTGTAAAGACCCCATAAGAATATCAATAGAAACTTGAGACAAATATTTAGATTCTTCAATAGCTACAACAATTGGGTCAAATCTATTAGGAAGACTCCTCAAAATATTTTCTACAACCTTTTGATCATCCAAATTATCTCCATGAGACTTTATTTGATTTACTGTACTTAGTGCACGAGTGAAAAAATCATTTATTGTCACAGAATTTGACATTTGCAAATTTTCAAAATCTATTCTAAGTATTTGTAATCTTACCAACATGACTTTGCTAGTACCTTGATAAGAATTTTGTAGAGTGTCCCATTCATGCTTGGACCTTGTAGCTGCTGCAACCCATGGGAAAATGGATTCTTCCATTGCTTGTTGTATAAAAAAATAATGCCTTGGCATCCTTCTTCTTATTCTCTTTGAGAAGATCTTTTTGCGCTTGTGATAAAACATTATATGTTGCTTGATCTGATGGCTCTGTAAAACCATTCTCAACCAAGTCCCATAATTCTTGTGAACAAAATAAAGTCTTCATTTTAATGCTCCAATATTCATAATTTTTTCCATTAAATTGTGGAATTTGGGGTTGAGTGAGATTACTGCTACTCACATCCGCCATAATTAAATTGCGCCAAAATATATCACTTCCACAACACTTTGTCAATGCAACTTGACACAACCTAATGCAAACTGATTAAATATTGCACTTTCACAATACTTTGTGATTTTTTTTTAATATTCCAAGTTCCTCTTAACAAAATTAAAATTAAACTAGTGACCCAAAAATAATAGCCTTGATGCAGCAATTTCATCACACCGAATTAAATATTTTACCATTGCGTTCAGCATAAAACAACATTACTAAAATCAATTCTTCTATTCCATAATTATGCTCCTTCACAACTAGAGTATGCACCTCCACAACCAGCCTATGCTCTTCCACAATCAGTTTCTCCACAACCTTGCTCTGAAAATACAATAAAATAGAAAATATGGGCAAATATGAGCTGCTGCTCATAATTTTATTAATCAAAGGAAGAAACTACAAGTCTGCCTCATGTAGCTATGAAATGATCTATTTATAGAAAATTTGCAACACATGTTTTATTGTTCAAATTTCTGTTGGAGGGTGAATTTCATTTATTGGAGGACTGTTGGGTGGTTGATGGAGGACTCAATGGTTGATGGATAATGAATGACGGATGGCTGGGTGGATGCTTGTCGGTCGTCGGGGCTGTCAAGCTTACAATTTTCAACATGATTATGTGCTTTTCTTTGAAGATGAACATGAAGATGATGATGGTATCCAAGGTTTCACACATGAGGAAGGAGACAAGGATAGCGCAAGAAGCACCCAACTTCCACAACACAGCGAGTTATTTCCACGTTATTTCATTAGCTGAAGCACCCAACTTCCACAACAAAGTGGGTATGAGTTCTGCTTCTATAGATTTGTTGTCTAAGTCGTCGTCTGATTCACCAACAAAAGAAGCGTTGTAATCGAAGGAGAGATCGCATTTGCTGAGTACTATGGAAATTCGTTCAGGGAATTCTTTTGCCTCTGCAATGTGTCGAAGTTTGTCAATAGTGACAACAAAATGCAGGACTGAGGATTTGTTGTCGATTCAGGATGAAAAAGATAACCCTTTCGTTCAGGCCTCGATCGATCAACTATTTGATAACCCTTTCATTCAAGGGATTCAAAGGAAGCTTACACAAGACAAGAGGTTGATTCAGGCTGCAAAATGTGGTTCTAGCATTGCCCGTTATGGTGAGGTCAACACACGGATGCTCATCTCTGATCATCAGATACAACAAGCAATGAAAATTATCATAAGAATATTAGATTGTATCGTGGTTATGCAAATTGTGACCGAACGTGTGCTATTAGCAACGGCCTTGGTTGCTTGCCCCTTCTTTTATGCCACCACTACCCACAGTTCAACTTGCGAATGGTTCAACGATCTTGCACATTATGGAGCTTTCATGAATGTTCATCATGGAAGTAACGTTGTCAATGATATGTTGTTCAATGTGAAGCGCAATAATGCATGTGAAGCTCAATACTGCATGTGAGTTAAGGGATCAACTTCCCCACCCATTGTTCCGCTACCACTTCATACCCCACCCATTTTCGCTGTAGCATCTTTTGTGTTTCCCATGATCTAGCTATAGGCATATGTAGATAATCATTCAATTGATGTGTGGAATTTATGGTTGTTGTTGAGTGTGGATTTGAAGTAGAAAACATTGCCATTAAGTTTGTGTAAAAGGTTGCTTGTATGACTAACTTCTGGATATGTTCAGTATTTAGAGTGATTTTCTAGATCACTATTGGATTTAACGAGCTATGTGTTTGACAAATGGAAGTATCTCCGTAAATGAGTCCAATTACTTGGCTATAGTGAACTACGTACTTTGGCATAGTAAAGTATTCAATATTGTTAGTCATTACAATTTCTTTATAGATGGTCAAAGTTGCTCCATTGAGTGAAGTGGAAAGTTCAAAGTTGTGGATGAGGAAGAGTGTAAACCCTAAGATTTCAGAGTGAGTGCAATAGTTCATGAAGAACAGACAAACAAAGATTAAAGTTCCTAAGTATTCAGTATTTTGTATTGTAAGAATCTCATTTCTCCATTAAAGATGAGTGTTGGAGAATAATGATAAAATGTGGTGATTGGGGTAAATAGTTAGAATGTTGATTTCATTTTTAGAAAACCAATGGTTCCAGATCCACCATTATGGGAGTCTCTTAAAACAACATATTCACTATCAATGTAATCGATTTGCAAGTAATAAAGATGTGTGGTGTGTGCCTCTGAAAGCTTTGCTTATTAATTTTTTCTATTAAATCTATTTTTTAAAACTTAAACTCAAAAAAATTAACCTTTTTATTTTATAAGCTGATATACATTTTTAAAATTACCTTTCATAATTTTTATTTTATGAATAAATGTTTCATTGTAGTGTTGCAATGCCATAAAATGAAATACCACTCTTTAGCGTGCTTTAAGAGAAGCTCATGGTATGATTCTTGACTACGACTATCTTTCATCAACTTATTCGAGTAAGATATTTATTGCTTGTGAACAATGAGTTGGATTGTATATATCATAAAGACATCTCAACGTTGAAAAAACTTAGACTTGAATTAAACAACAGATAATCACAGATGGTAGTTAGCATTCGAACCTGCATTATAAACTCGATATAGTTGTAAATATTACCACACGATACAAATTAGCATATATATCATACATAAACTATCATATATATCATAGTTACAGGCGAAATTTTGATCTACTCACCAGCTAAACCGTACGTAAACAACTTTCTACATGAACACCCAGCAACAACTCCGAATGATACATATACATATACATATTTTATTCATTTGCTGGTTCCCCTTTTACACCCATTTATTTATTCTTGAATCTGACCTCCACCCTGGGCCTTATCTTCAGCGGGCTTTGCTTCTTGGACATCACTCTGTAACTCAGCTGATGCTTTTTTTTCTTCTGGAATTTCAGCAGCTGCTTCATCCTTGGCCAATGCTTCTTCTGCTGTCGTTCCAACAGCGCCAGGAGCTTCTTCTTTTCCCAATGATTCTTCACTTTTTTCTTCAACAACCGCGGCTTTGCCAGGAGGTTGAGCTACAGACTCTTCTTTAGCGGGCTCGGCTTCTTTGGGCGCTTCGACAGCTAATTCCTCCTTGGCTTTTACTGCTTCCTCGGGTTCCAGCTGGGCTGATTCTGCTAATTCGGGCTCCGAGGGAGGCGGCGATACAGTCAATTCGTCTGCAGATTTCTCCACGGTGGCGAGGCTTTCATCGGCTGTTTTCTCTGCCACGGGAACCTCCTCGGCGGGAGCTTCTTCTTCAGTAGCCCTTTCGGTCGTGGGTTCGACCTTGGTAACCTTCACAGCTTCATCTACAGCATTCACCTGGAGTTCTTCTTTGCTTGCAAGCAATCCAGTTGGTGCGGTAGCAACCTGCACAAACAATCCATGACAGAGTAACCCGACAATTCAAATTAAGATAAATATAGTTCTCACTACAGATCCCTCAAAATACTAAAAAAACATTCACAGAGACTGATTGAGATACCTCAACGCTGGCCATATTCCGCTACTAAAGAGCTGATAAAGCAATTAGCTGTACAGAAATCCAATCTTGATGGCTCGATTTGTTTAGGGGTGGAAATCCTACAATCCAAGCGCCCCGGGCGGGCTATTTATACTACAAACGAAGATCCGCTTCTTGTCTTAGATGATTTTTTATGAAAAGCTATCGCAGGGGTTCTGGAATCGTCGTCCTGAAAGAGAAAAAAGAAGAATGCGTAGGTGTCTTTAACTGATTGTGTCTGGCCACCTATCAAAAAGCCAACGGGCCCCACATGGACTGGACGACAGCCTGGACAGCCCTTCCTTTGTACACTCACCGCCCATCTGATGTGTCAGTGGCCAGCCCGAGAGACACGGGGATGGTCCCACCTCTTGACTATTATTCAAGCAATGTTTTAGGTTTAGCTTAGTGTCTTACTAGAATTAAATATTTTCCATCTCTCATAGTTAAATATTTTCTACTATATTTAAGGGATGATTCTCACCTTTTCAGAATATTGCGGGGTAATACACAAAGGTACTTATGACATGCTAGCTTTTTTTTCCCTGCCACATCACTTATAACGTTGGGTATTGTGTCCTTGTCAGGAGAGGGAATCTAATATTTGTTTCTATTATCTTTTAGTTGGTCAAAAGACTGTCGATGGGCATGTCATGGGTTAAGTACCAAAGTTGAGAATCAAAGATGTACCCATTAAAGCAAGATTTATTAATTAATTATATTATATCATATCAAGTCCTTTAATTGTCGGTGGGGATTTGTCCGTTCCCCAGTTGAAAAACGGGCCGAATATCTCAGTGTTTATCTGAAAAGTTTACGAGTTACTCCAATGGAATTCGCATAACGCTCTATGTTTTTATAATTTTTATCGGTATTGAATTTTTTTTGTTATCTTTTCTATTGCAATTTGGCTAAATGTTTGCGTCAAAAAGTCGACACCTGTCTTTCTTTTTAATGCCTGTGCCATGGTACGTGGAAGGCTGTACTCATTGTGCAAGAGGGTGGTATAAAGCGTGAATCATTTGCACCGATTTTTTGGTGAAATTTTTGACCAAAATTAGTAAAAATGGTTGAAAATACAGTTTTAGGTTGTTGAAATTGCATAATTTGGATGTTTCAAGGGTTATTGAGAGCGCTGAATCTATTTTTACAATCAAAATTGCAATTCCTGCAACCAAAATCGCTATTCCAACAAAAAATCTCTCGCCGGATTCCGACAAATTTCACCGACAAAGGTGCAAATTTTCTAGAGTTTAGCTGTGGTACGAGTTGGTTGTAGTGGCATTTGTGCAGAGTACGTTGGTCTTGTGTTGCATTTGCTCTGTTCTGTCAGTTGGGAGTCGAGACAGGTGTTTGTTTTGTCGGGGATATTCCTTCATCTCTGTAGTTATCGCTGGAATGACATAATTTAATTTGAGCTCATGTGGATGGTTATGGGGAATGCATATTTCTCTTGTTTTGGGCGGCATTGTGCTCTCCTTATTCGCTTGTATTGGATGGTGGTCTGCATCGCAAGTGGTGACCTAGTTTAATGTGAAAGTGGGGCTGTGATTTCTCCTATTTGAGCAACTCTGGGAGTTGTGCAATTCCTAGAGGTATGTAAAGTTTTGTACCCATGGCCCAAAAATTATCTTGTTGCATTTACCTTATGGTTGTGGATGGTGTGCAAAATGTAATTGCATATACCTTTGTGTGTATTTTTTGGCGGGAATGACCGTGTTGCAATAGGTCTCTTTGCATTTATTGAGAGTGTATAAGTGGTTTTTGTTGGGGGATTCTGTTGTTGAGGGTTATAATGATTAGCTTGACTAACTCGTCGTTCATGCATTCAAAGACAAATTGCAATTTTATCCATGTGCAAGTGGTTTTTTTCGGGGCTCCTAGCAATGTTCGTTGTGGTTTTGGTATGTTGTTCTTAAGGGTAGGCTTGATTAAGGTGTAGTGACCATTGATGATTCTGCATTTGTGTTGCATGTGCAATTCCCTTGTTTGAATTTTCTATGGTTGTGCAAATCGTTTTTCCTAGGCTTGTGTCATTGCTCGTTGTGGTTTGGCTTTGTTGTTGTCGACGATTGGCTTAGTTAGCTTACCATTTGTACATTCAACAATATGGAGGGTTAGCTTGATTAAGCTGCAGTTGACAAGGACTGGATTCCCCCATTATTGTTTTCGTGCATTGGTTGATGAGTGAAAGCACTTTATTTCCCCATTTAGAAATTAGCATATCTATTGATGATTTCTTGGAGTTGTGCAATTCCTGGAGGTATGGAAATTTTTTGACCCCATGGCTCAAAAACGTGCTCAAAAATTGCCTTGTTGCATTAACCCTATGGTCGTGGATTGTATGGAAAATGCAATTGCATATTCCTATGTGTGTATTTCTTGGTGGGAATGACCTTGTAGCAATGGACTTCTTTGCTTTTATTGAGAGTAAGTGGGTTTTTTAGACTTTCTTGTCTAAGGTTAGATTAATTGGCCAGTGTCGTTCATGCATTCGACAGTTGATTGCAATTACCTATGTACAAGTGATTTTTTCGAGGCTCCTGCTAGTGCTTGTTGTGGTTTTGGTCTATTCTTCTAAAGAGTTGGCTTGATTAAGGTGCATTTAGCAAGGAATGGATTCCCCCATTGACGCTGTCGTGCATTGGCCGATGCAAATTGTTGGCTTGGTGTAGAGACTTGGGATGTGTGTTGGACAACAGTTTTGCGGACCCATGGTATTGGGTTAACCCTAGGATTTTCCCATTGTATTTCCCCTATAAAAGAAAGCATTGTAAAACGACTGAGCATGGCATGGTATTGTATTGTATTGTATTGGAAGAGAGACAGTGAGAGCGTGAAGAGGAAGTGCAGCGGTTTTGCTGCAGGGTGTATCTCTTCATATTTCTGGACTGTAATAAAAGGACTGGCAAGTTTTTTGTGGACATAGCCCATCATTTGGGTGAACCACGTTATATCTATGTCTCTTTGTAATGTTTTAATGTGTTTTGCATCTTGTTTAGAAATTTAACTGTATATCTGTTATTGCTCCGCGGTCCTGTTTTCTAACAATTGGGATCAGAGCCAAAAGGTCTATTTGGTTGGTAAACTCGCAGGAAAGAAGGGTTCCTGGTTTGAGTAGGAGCAATGGAAGAAGAATGAAAGTTTATGGTCAAGAAATTTAACGGCCAAAACTATCAGTTATGGAAGATGAAAATGGAGGACTATCTGTACCAGAAGGATCTGTACCTGTCATTGGGCGGAAAAGCAAAACAGTCGTCGGCTATGAAGGATGAAGACTCTGGGAGGTTCTTGACAGAAAGGCACTAGGAACAATACGGATGTGCTTGGCTTCGTCGGTGGCCTTCAATATTTCAAAAGAAAAAACAACAAAGGGTGTGATGAGCACATTGAGTAAGCTCTACGAAAAACCCTCAGTTTCTAACAAGGTATTTTTAATGAAGCGTTTATTTAATATGAAGATGTTGGAAGGTGGATCTGTTGCTGACCATTTAAATGAGTTTAATACACTTACCAATTAGTTAAGTTCTATAAAAGTGAACTTTGATGATGAGGTTAGGGATATTCTAATCTTGTGCTCATTGCCAGAAAGCTGGAATAGTTTGGTCATGGTTGTAAGTAACTTTGTCCCTAGTTCAAACACTCTTAAGTTTGATGATGTTGTTGGTGTTATTCTTAACGAGGAAATGCGAAGAAAAAGCACAGGTGAGACATCAGGTAATGCATTGACCATGGAAAGCATAGGGAGACAAAATGAGAGAGGAAGGAGCCCAGGAAATCGTGGGAAGTCTAAAAAGGGAAGATCCAAGTCTAGATTTGGAAAAATAGAGTGCTGGAACTGTGGTAAGAAAGGACATCTAAAGAAAGACTGCAGAGCTCCAAAGAAAAAAGGAGACAGACAACAAGAGACTACTCAGGAAATGAATGTAGTAGGTGATGTATTACAAGATGCTTTGATTCTTGCATTAGATAATACTAGCGATTACTGG
Organism: Pseudotsuga menziesii; assembly: GCA_001517045.1. Lineage (NCBI taxonomy): Eukaryota > Viridiplantae > Streptophyta > Pinopsida > Pinales > Pinaceae > Pseudotsuga > Pseudotsuga menziesii. The sequence continues at coordinate 9,314 of LPNX010452783.1, forward strand.
GTAGTAGATTCAGGGGCTTCATGTCATGCTACACCCCATAGGAAATTCTTTCATGATTACGTTCAAAGTGATTTTGGGCATGTGCTATTGGGGGATGATGAACTCTGTAAAATTGTTGGAAAGGGTAAGGTACGGATTAAGTTAAATAATGGAAATGACTGGCTGCTAAAGGATGTAAGGCACATTCCTACTATGAAAAGAAATCTGATATCAACAAGGTAGTTGGGAGATAGCGTTTGTTTGTCTACATTTGGAGAAACGTGCTGGAAGATCACTAAAGGATCACTGGTAATAGCAAAAGGATATAGGGTAGGTACGTTATATTTATGTTCTCATAATACTGATTATTCTATCTTTGTAGCTTCCATAGAAACAGGTGCGGTGTTATGGCATCATAGGCTTGGCCACATGAGTGAGAAGGGGATGCAGATTCTCCACTCAAGGAAACTACCTCCAGATTTGAAGCAAGTAAGTTTGGAATTCTGTGAGAACTGTGTTTATGGAAAACATAAGAGAGTTAGATTTCTCAGGGTTGGGAAACAAAATAAGAGTGAAAAGTTAGAGCTTGTCCATACAGATGTATGGGGACCAGCTCAGGTACAATCTCTTGGTGGCTTTCGTTATTATGTTACTTTTATTGATGATGCAACTAGAAAAACTTGGGTTTATTGCATTAGACAAAAATCTAATGTGTTTGATACTTTTAAGAAGTGGAAAGCTTTGGCTGAGAATGAGATAGGAAAAATGTTGAAATGTCTCATATCTGATAATGGAGGCGAGTACTGCAGCAAGGAGTTTGACAGTTACTGTTTAGACAATGGGATTCACAGAGAGAAGACAGTTCCTGGAACAGCACAAGAAAATGGTGTGTCAAAAAGGATGAATAGAATGATCATGGAGTGTGCAAGATGCATCAGATTGCATGTAGGGTTTCCCTTACAGTTTTGGGTTGATGCTGTAAACACTGCTGTTTATTTAATAAACAGAGGGCCTTCAGGCACTTTGGATGGTTGCATTCCAGAGGGGGCATGGATAGGTAAACAGGTAAAATACTCATTTCTGAGAACTTTTGGTTGTGAAGAATTTGCCCATATTGATAAAGATGATAGAACAAAGCTTGAGGCTAAATCAAAGAAATGTACCTTTATTGGATACGGGGTTGAGGATTTTGGTTATCGCTTATGGGATCTTAAAAATCGCAAAATCATTAGGAGTAGAGATGTAGTATTCAATGAAAAGGTCATGTACAAAGATCAATTGTAGGGAAAGAAAGAAGAAAAAGAAAACACAGAGTACACAGTTCTTGATGAAATCAAAGAAAATAAAGCTCCAAAGGCACTAGAAAATAAAGAGCAGCAGCAGGTACCTAAAACTCCTGGAACTGTAAGAAAGTCTACCAGGTTAAGTAGAACCCCTGAATGATTCTCTCCTTCACTGTATTATTTATTGATGACTGATTCTGGTGAACCAAAATGTTTTGAAGAAGCAATGCAGGTAGAAACTAGAAAGAACTGGGAGCAAGGCATGGATGAGGAGATGGACTCATTGGTAAGAAACCAAACTTAGGATCTAGTCAAGTTGCCTGCATAAAAAAGGGCATTGTAGAATAAATGGGTTTACAGGTTGAAGGAAAAAGATGGAGGAAAGAAACGGTACAAGGCTAGACTTGTTGTAAATGGGTTTGCATAAAAGAAAGGTATAGACTTTCATGAAGTATTTCCTCCTGTTGTTAAAATGACTTCAATTAGAACTATTTTAAGTCTAGTGGTGGTAGAAGATTTGCATCTTGAATAGTTAGATGTAAACACAACATTTCTCCATGGGGATTTGGAGGAAGAGATTTATATGCAGCAGCCACAAGGGTATGAGGTCAAAGAAAAGGAGAATTTGGTTTGCAGGTTGAAGAAGAGCTTGTATGGCCTGAAGCAAGCTCCAAGGCTGTGGTATTTAAAATTTGATAAATTTATTACAGAACAAGGTTATGATAGATGTCATTCTGACCACTATGTTTATTTCAAGAGGCTAGATAACGGAAGATATATTATCCTGTTATTATATGTGGATGACATGCTTGTTGTAGGGTCTAACATGTAGGATATAAATGTGCTCAAAAGAAAACTAGCGAAATCATTTGCGATGAAGGATTTGGGTGTTGCAAATCAAATCCTTGGTATGAGAATAACAAGAGACAAGAAAAAACGCAAATTGACATTGTCTCAAGGTGAGACCATAGAAAAGGTGTTGCAGAGGTTTAGAATGTAGAATGCAAAACCAGTCAGTACACCTTTGGCGAGCCATTTCAAACTAAGCAAGGATATGTGTCCAGAGACATAGGAAGAGATAGATTACATGTCCAAGATTCCCTATTCATCAGTGGTTGGGAGCTTGATGTATGCCATGGTGTGCACAAGACCAGATATTGCACATGTAGTGGGAGTTGTGAGCAGGTATATGAATAATCCAGGTAAAAAGCATTGAAAAGTAGTACAGTGGATTCTCAGGTATTTGAGAGGTACAGCTTCTCATGCATTATGTTTTGGAGGTTCAGACACTGTTCTATAGGGATATGTTGATGCAGATATGGCTGGTGATAAAGACAGTAAGATGAGAACCACAGGGTATGTGTTTATTGTAGGTGGAACAACGGTAAGTTGGATTTCAAAACTGCAATAGCTTGTTGCACTTTAAACAACGGAAGTAGAGTATGTTGCTACTACAGAGGCTAGTAAGGAGATGACTTGGTTGCAGAGGTTCGTGGAAGAATTGGGTAAGAAGCAGGAGAATAGTAGGTTGTACAGTGATAGCCAGAGTGCCATTCATCTTGCAAATAACTCAGCCTTTCATTCGAGGACTAAACATATACAAGTCAAGCACCACTTCATAAGATTTTTTCTAGATGAAGAACTGTTAAAACTAGAAAAGATACACACTAGCTAGAATCCTACAGACATGTTGACAAAGGGAGTAACTAGAGAGAAACTGAGTTCCTGCTTGGTTTCTGTTGGCTTTCAAGCATGAAGGTGAAAATAAGAAATTTTCCAAGTCCAAGGTCTAGAGCATAGTCCAATAAGTGCAGTAGCGGTGGAGTTGCTGTGATCAGTCTCCAAGTGGGAGATTATTGGTTGTGGAGCCTAATCTTCCAGATCCATAGATATTATTTAGTTGTGATTGTAATCCAGGAGTACTGTACAGTCATTCCCCCTGCCTTGGGGTTCAGGGGTGGAGCCATCGAGAAATTTTTTTGGGATGTGTGTTGGCCAACAGTTTTGTGGACCCATGGTATTGGGTTAACCCTAGGATTTTCCCATTGTATTTCCCCTATAAAATAAAGCATTGTAAAATGAATGAGTATGGTATGGTATTGTATTGTATTGTATTGGAAGAGAGACTGTGAAAGCATGAAGAGGAAGTGCAGCAGTTTTTCTACAGGGTGTATCCCTTCATCTTTATGGACTGTAATAAAAGGACTGGCAATTTTTTTGTGGACATAGCCCATCGTTTGGGTGAACCACATTATATTTGTGTCTCTCTGTAATGTTTTAATGTGTTTTGCATCTTGTTTAGAAATTTAACTGTATATCTGTTATTGCTCTGCAGTCCTGTTTTCTAACATATATGGTAGTGTAGAGAGAGGATATGTGAAGTGGTAAGTTATATGGTGAAGGGAAGTAGAAGAGAAAAATTGAGATAAGGATTAGCTGTAGGAGGAGTAGGAGAGAGAGAGCGAGAGGTGATAGCTATAAGTAGGGAGAGTAGGATTTGGGTTTGGGAGAGAAATGTTGGGGTTTAAGGCTACTTCAAGTTTATGTGTGAGAGAGAGGTGCGGGTTAGGTGTAGGTAGATGAGTATGGGAAAGATTGAGTTAGAGGGGGGATCAGTAGGGGTTAGGGGGAAGAGGTGAAAGAGAAAGAGAGGAAGGGGGTTATAATATAGGATGTGATAGAGATAAGGGTGTGGAAAGGTTTAGGGTAGATAAGGGGGGTTTGTGAGAGAAAGAGATAGAGAACGACGTGGTAGGAGGGGTAGGGCTTTATAGAGGATTAGGGTAGTTATAGAGAAGGGGGAGTGTAGTGTGGATCAAAGGGAGTGATAGAGGAAAGGTGGTAAGTTTTATGATGAAGGGAAGTAGGAGAGGCAAAGAGAGATAAGGATTTAGTTGTAGGAAGAGTAAGAGAGAGATAGAGACACCAATAAGTAGAGGGGATAATTTTGTGGAGGGAGAGTAGTATGGGTAGTAGAGAGACAAAGGGTTTTTTTAAGGCTAGTGACAGTGTGAGACAAAGAGAGGGGGGAGAGTGTTATGGGGTTATGGGGGGGGGAGAGAGAGAGGGAGAGAGAGAGAGAGAGAGAGAGAGAGAGAGAGAATGGTGGGGGTTTCATTCAGGTGGAGGAGTACAAAAGATATATAGTTAGAGAAGGGCGGGTATTAGGAATATTTGGTGGAATTTTGTTGATGTAATTGTAACTTCAGAATGTATTCACTTGTATATCTTATGTATTGTACCCTGATGTTTATTCCAGGAAGTGTTTGTAATGTAATTGAGTTATGTCATGCCTCGATGTTCCGATCGGGAGTTTCTATAATGTAAACAAGTCATGTCAAGTCATTGTGGGTAACCCTCCTATTGTTCAAGGGTTAAAGTCCCCGTAGTTGCGGGGCCCTAGGATTATTAGACTCTCCTAGTGAATTCGACCCTAGTGAGTTATTATCAAGTCGAGAATTAGTATAAATAGAGAGTGAGCCTCTCTATTTATCACACACTCACTCACACTCAGTTGTAGTGCATAACTGAGGGAGAAGAAGTTGCTGGGGCTAGAAAGAAAGAGACTACTACTGTCGGGAGATCATCTTACTGGTTTGGGGTTTTACTTTTGGTGCTGATTCTATCTCTGAGGAAGTTGCAGGGTTTTCTCCATTTATGGTTTCCCCGAGGAAAAAAACGGTGTTCATTGTCTCTTTTGTTTGATTGTTGTGCTTGTTATTCTCTTAGTTAAAGATCCTAATATAATGCTAGCTTGAATGTTAAAAATCTAACATGGTATCAGAGCTAACCCGAGAAGAAGACACTATACAGTTGTGGAAACTAGGGCTTCCTATTTTTTGGATCTCTCTCCACAGATTTTCAGAAAAAGAAGGTTGGGTTGACTCTCCTCCCTAGGGCGCATCTTTCTGTTGAAGCAGAATTTGATTCTGAGCATTTTCATTTTTTGACCCAACACTACTACCGAAAATTAAGGCTTTCCACATAAGTGGAATTTTTGAGCGATCCCAGGCCTAGATTGATCTCCTCCTCAAAATCAAAGTTTAGAGATCAATATCAAAGCATTTGGTTGGAAAAAACTCTAGGAAAGTCAAACCCTAATCTGCTCCTGAACCAACATTGCAGAAATTCAGCTTCAGATCCAGATCCTACATCTTGAATTGGTAAGATCTAAATCTTTTGTATTTCCATTTGAGGTTCTCAGTTAAGATGTATCATCATACCAAGCTTGATGAAAATATTGAGGGAGCTGATAACTTTCGAGCCTGGAAGTATAGGATCTCTTTGGTCCTGGAAGAAAATGAGTTGGACTCCTACATCAATGAGGAGGTTCCAGTTCCAGAGGAAGATGAGGCTAAGGAATTACACAAGAAGAAGTTGGTTATGGCTAAGAGGATTATTGCTGATTCAATCAAGGATAACCTCATACCACAAGTGTCCTCCCTAAAGACACCTAAAGCCATGTTTGATGCCCTAACCAAAATGTATGAAGGGAAGAACATAAACCAGAAGATGACTTTGAGGAAACATTTGAAGAATGTAAAGAACCAGAATGAGGAGACCATACAATCATACTTTACAAGGTTCTGCCAGATCAAAGAACAACTTGAAGTAGTAGATGAAGAAGTGGAGATTGCAGAAAGTGTGATGACAACCTTGAATGGTCACCCTATATCATGGGATTCTTTCATCCAAGGAATTTGTGCTAGAAAGAAGCTAATCAAGTTCAGTAGACTGTGGGAAGAATGCTCACAAGAAGAAGCTCGAATAGTAGTTCAAGAAGAAAATATGGGAAATGAAGATCAAGCTCTCACAATACACTCCAAGAAAGGCAGAAGGGAAAATCATCATCACCAAGGAAGCATTCTCATCAGAAAGATAATTTTGTAAAGAAGGATTCATCCAAAATCAGATGCTATACATGTGATGAAAGAGGACACTTTGCTAGAAATTGTCCCATGAATAACAATGGATCTAAGAAGAAGAAGAACTCCAAAAGAAGACATCGTGCTCACACTACCGAGGATGATGATCCTCCCAGAAAGAGAGTAGAACAAGAAAGTGAAGACTCTTTAAGTGATGAAGAATATGTATTGATCTCCACTCTCACAGGAACTATCACACATGGAAGCAAAGATTGGCTTATTGACACTGGGGCTTCCAAACACATGACATGATTCAAGGAATCCTTTGAGAAACTATCTGAACATAATTCACCCCATAAAGTGAAACTTGGGGATGAATACCAATATCCCATAAAAGGTAGTGGTGAATCCTCCTATAAGCTAGACTCTTGTTTTTACTAGGACTAAAGAAGAATCTTCTATCCATATCGGCACTGGATGCAAAATGCATGACGGTTGCATTTGTAGATGGCTAAGTCCTCATGTGGCCAAGAGGAAAGAATATTGACAATGAAATAGTAATTGGAGAATAAGAAGGAGGATTATACAAATTGAAGGGCCATCCAGAACAAGCTTTGGTCCATGACACAGTAGAGCCAAATGAACTTTGGCATAGAAGGCTTGCACATGTGCATTACAAAGCACTGCCACTTGCAAGCAAAGCTATTGAAGGACTTCTAGAAATTCAGTCAGAACATGATGGAGTCTAGAAAGGATGTGTGAAAGGAAAGAACACGAAGAAGGCATTTCCGAGTAGAGAGAGCAAAGCAAAAGGAATCTTGGAAATCATTCACTCTGATGTATGCGGTCCAATGTCATCTAGTTCTTTAAGCGGGTATGTATACTATGTTTCTTTTATTGATGATTTTTCTAGAAAGACATGGATATACTTTATGAAGAACAAAGATGAAGTATTCAACAAATTCAAGGAATTCAAATCCTTGATCGAGAACCACACTGAAAAGAAGATCAAGACCTTTTGATCAGATAATGGTGGAGAATTCACATCAAATGAATTCAAAAAGTTATGCAAATATTCAGGGATTAAGAGGGAGTTATCCACTCCATATAATCCACAACAAAATGGGGTTGCAGAAAGGAAGAATATAACGATCATGGAAGCTGCAAGAGCAATGCTTCATTATCAAGATCTTTCCATGCATCTATGGGCAGAAGCTTCTAGAACAACGATGTATGTACAGAACTGTACTCCACACAGAGTACTCAAGAACAAGACACTCAAAGAAGTATTTTTCGACAAGAAACCAGAAGTCAGCCATCTCAGAATATTCGGTTGTCTAGTGTACATACACATTTTGAAAGAAAAGAGGACAAAGTTAGATCCTTCAGGAAAGAAAGGTATATTTTTGGGATACTCTGAAAGCTTAAAGGCTTACAGAACATACTTCCTAGGATTCAAGAAGATCGACATCAATAGGGACGTAACATTTGATGAAGACTCAGATTACAACAAATCTAGAAAGAGACCTACTAAAGATCCTAAAGAAATAGAAGCACCCAGAATTCATGACACAACCATGAATGAAGAAATTTAAGAATAAGATCAAGAATTAGAAAAACCTCGAGAACATGTAGATCCACCTCAGGAGAAAAATCCTCACAAGAGGAAACCTGCTTGGGTACGAGAAGCTATCCAAGATTCAGAAAGATATGGGGCTCCAGAAGAGAATCACAGAGAAAGAAAGAGGACGAGGTCCTGCTCCAGGTATGTATCCTTATTGTGTGATTTCATCGATAAAGAACCTTCCAGCTATCAAGAAGTGGTAGAAAGGAAAGAATGGAAGGATGATATGATCGAAGAGTATTAATCAATCATGAAGAATGATTTGGGATGTTGTCCCAAGACCAGAAGGGAAGTGTTTTGTAACTTCCAAATGGATCTACAAGATCAAACATGTTGCAGATGGCAGCATAGAGAAATATAAAGCAAGATTCATGGATTGTGGCTTCTCAAAGAAAGAAGGAATAGATTATGAAGAAACTTTTGCACCTGTAGCTAGATACACTTCCATCATATCAGTACTTGCTCTGGCTGCAGTGATGAAATGGAAGATACACCAAATGGATGTCAAGACTACTTTCTTGAATGGTGTAGTGGAAGAAGAAGTGTATGTAGAGCAGCCACTCGTTTTTGAGACACATGAAAGGGAGTCTCATGTGTGTAGGTTGAAGAAATCCCTGTACGGTTTGAAACAGGAACCCAGGACATGGTACAACAAAATTGATGGCTTTCTATCCAGTTTGGGCTTTACCAAAAGTAAAGTAGATTCCAACCTTTACTATAAGGTTTAATATGGTAACCCAATGATACTCCTACTATATGTAGGTGATCTGTTTGTAAGAGTTATGGATGGGTTGATTGCTGATACGAAGAGGAAGCTTGCTGCCAAGTTTGAAATTAAGGACATGGGTATGATGCACTATTTTCTAGGCATGGAGGTATGGCAGAATGCGGATGGAATATCCCTCGGACAAGGGAAGTATGCAGTAGATATCTTGAAGAGATTCAGGATGATGGACTACAAGGCCATGACCACACCTATGGCATCAAACCTGAAGTTATTGAGTGATGCTTCATCATAAGCAGTTGATGCTACACTGTATCATCAAATGATTGGGTCCTTGATGTACCTGACGAACACGAGACTAGATATTTTCTTTGCTATGAACACCTTGAGCCAATTCCTGACAGATTCAAGACATGTTCACTTGATTGCTACAAAGCATATTCTGAGGTACCTGAGGGGTACAGTTGATTATGGGCTCAAGTATGAGGCGAATCAGAAGATTAACCTAGAGGGTTATGTTGATTCAGATTGGGCAGGTAGTGCCATCTATAGGAAGAGCACTTCAGGGTGTTGCTTCAGTATAGGATCAGGTGTGATTTCTTCATTTAGTAAGAAGTAATCCTGTGTGGCACTAAGTATATCTGAAGCAAAGTATGTCATAGCTTGTTCAGCTAGTTGTGAGGCAGTATGGTTGAGGAAGCTACTGTCTGACTTATTTAATCTCCAGTTGGATGATACTTTTATATATTGCGACAACCAGAGTTGTGTGAAGTTGTCGGAGAACCCAGTGTTCCATGACAAGTCGAAGCCTATCGAGATCAAGTATCACTATATCAAGGATATGGTGTAGAAAGGAGCAGTGAAGCTCCAGTAGGTTGTGATAGATGAACAGATAGCTGATGTGTTGACTACGCCATTAGCGAGAGTGAAGTTTGAGTACTTTAGTGAGAAGCTTGGTGTTCTCCAGATAGAGCTTCCCTCCAAAGGGAAGTGATGACTTTGTGAGCCATTTTGACATGGTGAGAGGATTGGTTCCTTCCATGGTCAGATGTAAGGGCTGAGCCATTCTATCATGATGAAAGGATTGGTTCCTCGCATGTCAGATATGAGTGCTAAGACATTCTGATGTGACTGTAGGATTGGTTCCTACATGATCAGATATAAGCACTGAATGCCATTCTTGGAATGGAGGCACCTAGTCAGTTACCAGGAATACTCAGTATCAGACTGAGGGCCATTCTGATGTGACTGTAGGATTTGTTTCTACATGATCAGATATAAGCGTTGAATGCCATTATTGGAATGGAGGCATCTGGTCAGTTACCAGGAATACTCAGTCTGGGACTGAGGGACATTCTGATGTGACTATAGGATTGGTTCCTACATGATCAGATATAAGTGCAGAGCCATTTTGATGTGACTATAGGATTGGTTCCTACATGATCGGAAATAAGTGTAGATCCATTCTGATATGACTGTAGGATTGGTTCCTACATGATCAGATATAAGTGCAGAGCCCTTCTGACATGCTGGATTGGTTCCTCGCATGGTCAGATGTAAGTGCAGAGCCCTTTGGACATGTAGGTAGGATTGGTTCCTTGCATGGTTGAATGTAAGTGCTGGGCCTTTCTAACATAGATGACCGGATTAGTTCCTCTCATGGTTAGATGTGAGTTCTGGGACTTTTTGACATAGATGACTGGATTGGTTCCTCTCATGGTCATATTTGAGTGTTGGGCGTGCCTTTCTGACATGGTGTTGGATGTGTTCCTCTCATTGTCAGATGTAAATTTTGGGTGGGCCATTCTGACTTAGGGTCAAATATAAGTGCTGGAAAACACCTACATAGAGGCTAGGCCTACAACCAGCATGAAAAAGGGCTATCTTTGTAGAACTTCCTATGATGATAAGAATCATGAGATAGCACCTATGATGATGATCCAATAGAGATGTTCTAGAACCAGAGATGATCCAGATCGAGTGATGATCCATATCCAATGATGATGATCCAGATCCAGATGAAGATGACTTGAAGATGACGAGGACTCGATGGTGATCCAGATGATACAGAGAAGAAGACTTGTGCTGATAAAATGTGTCGAGAGAACACCTTCCTATTTAAGAGGGAGTGTTGATGTAATTGTAACTTTGAAATGTATTCAATTGTATATCTTATGTATTGTACCCCGATGTTTATTTCGGGAAGTGTTTCTAATGTAATTGAGTCATGTCATTCCTTGATGTTCCGATTGAGAGTTTCTATAATGTAAACAAGTCATGTCAAGTCATTGTGGGTAACCCTCTTATTGTTCAAGGGTTAAAGTCCTCGTAGTTGCGGGGCCCTAGGGTTATTCGACTCTCCTAGTGAAGTCAGCCCTAGTGAGTTATTGTCAAGTCGAGAATTAGTATAAATAGAGAGTGAGCCTCTCTATTTATCACACACTCACTCACACTCAGTTGTAGCACATAGCTGAGGGAGAAGAGATTGCTGGGGCTAGAAAGAAAGATACTACTGCTGTCGGGAGATCATCTTACTGTTTTGGGGTTTTACTTTTGGTGCTGATTCTATCTTCGAGGAAGTCGCAGGGTTTTCTCCATTTATGGTTTCCCCGAGGAAAAACACTGTGTTCATTGTCTCTTGTGTTTGATTGTTGTGCTTTTTATTCTCTCAGTTAAAGATCCTAATATAATGCTAGCTTGAATGTTAAAAATCTAACAAATTTAGGGGTAGTGTGTCTCTAAGAGAGAGTGAGTGAGTGAGTGAGAGAGATATGGTTTTAGGGTTGATGGGTTTAGGTTATTTTGGGTAAGGAGGATGAGGAGGTAGGTTGGTAGAGAGAAGGATATTTAGATCATGGTGGGGGTAAGGGTAGGGTTGATGAGTGTTTTTTAGGATAGAAAGAGATATAGATTAGGGTTATGTGGGAGTATGGGTTTACATAGGATTGGGGTATTAATAGAGAAGGAGGATTATAGGGTGGGGGAAGAGAGAGAGAGAGAGAGAGAGGAGAGGGGTTTAGTAAGGGTTCGGGATAGAAAGGGGGGTTAGTGGAAATGGGAATAGTAGGGGCTTATAGAGAGAGGTAATAGGGGTGTTATGGGTTTCTAAGAGAGAGAGAGAGGGTGAGGTGCATATTGGGGGAGTGTGTCAATAATTAGGGGTAGGGGAGGAGGTGCATTGGGGGAGAGAAAAATATAGAGATTGCATTTGCAGGGGAGAAAGATATAGGGATCTTGGTTGAGAGAGAGAGGGGGGGGTAACAAGTAGTGAGAGTGAGAGTATAAAGGGGGTTAGGTAGAGAGAGTGAGGGGTAACAAGTAGTGAGAGTGAGAGAGAGGGAGATTTTTAAGGGGTTTGAAGAAAGAGAGAGGGGTTGGTTATATGTGTAGCTGGAGGGGTATGGGATGAGATATTTAGAGAGGGGATTGATAAGGGTTATTGAGAATAGGTTAGAGATAGATAGACACACACACACACACACACACACACACACACACACACACACACACAGTTGGGTG
>LPNX010452802.1:0-10547 GCA_001517045.1 Pseudotsuga menziesii
ATGACTATAAATAGACTGGATGGACTCCCGATTTAGACATGACTCCTGATTTAGACATATGACCAAATTTGTACAAGGGAGGATTAATAATCCTAACACCAAAAACAAACTGAGATTAAACATGAAAAGGATTTAAACCCAAAATTAAGAAAAGAGAAGATCACTGTGATTGAGGACTCTTCATCTCAGGAAGACATGGAAGAAGAAGAAAATTTAAGTTCTCAACAAGTTCATACTAAGATAGAACATTCATTGATATTAGAGTCATTTTCAGAAAAGGATAGGTTTCAGAATAGCCAATAAATTTCAGCATTGAACGAGGCGATTTTCTGGAAGTTCCTGTTGAAGAAGAAAAAGCTAAAGATGAAGAAGATTCTGACCTTATTTTCAAAAAAATTGATATACCGTGGTTGTCAGATAAGACTTCTACTTTATGGGAAGAAATGGACAAAGATTCAGAGATTGAAAACCTTCAAAAACCTGTGAAGCAATACAAATATCAGATTGGTTTTCTTAGTGAGACAAATGATAGATTGGTCATAACTAATAGAAGATTGAGAGGGGACCTTGATGATATAAATACACACTATCAAGAATTGATAGTTGTCTCAAAAGTTTCCTTAAAGAGAAAATGACAGACACAGAGCCAGTTTGAGGAATTAAACCAAAGAATTCAAAGTTTGACGCAGCAGAACAAAGGATTATTGAAGAAGATTGAAGATTTAGAAGCAGAGCAGTAGTGAAGTAAAAGGAAGTCATGTTCTTTAGAAGGGATTGTTTTGTTGGCTGAGGCTGCCAAGAATCTATGAAGGTTACTAGTGATAGGTGTCAGATACTTTAGTTGGTAATAGTTAATAGTTTACTGAGTTTGAAAATACAATTATTTTTGTAACTATTTCAAATCCTGACCTAGAAAGTTAGTTTTATCCGTTAATAGTTTACTGAGTTTGAAAATACAATTATTTTTGTAATTGTTTCAAATCCTAACCTAGAAATTTAGTTTTATCCGTTATGTAACCATTTTTTGATGGAAAAAGATAAAGCTAGGAAATGCGATAGAGGGAGGGTTCAAATTTTGACTGAAGGAGAAGCTCTAGAGCTGATGTATCTTAAGCTAGCACTGATAACTCTTATGTAAGTTTGAAGACTGTTATTGATTATATACATACTGATAAGCCATTTTACTTGCTATTGGTTCGGTCCAAATCTCTCCTTGAGAGGGATATATATGGAAACTAATTTGTTTTCTTTGAGTTTTATCCTCTCTTTGTCTAACAATATTGATTCTTTCATCTTCCTACCCCATGGTTAGCCTACCAGGGTTGGGAGTGAGCTGGATCCTTCCTTAGAGTCGATGATTTCGAAGTTGAATTTTGTTGAAATGCCTTTTTATTGTTGTATCGATATTTCTCCAAAATACAATGGGTTCAATTAGTCCTTGATCTACTGATTTTAAATATATGCCTGATTCATTTAGTTGGGGTGTTCCTAGTTGTTCCCACGTATCCCTTGTCATGATGTTTACTTGGGATCCAAAGTCGAGCATAACTTGTCGAATGTGATACCCCTCGATTTCTAGGTCGAAAAGTGGGTCGGCATCACTTTTATCTTTCTGATTTAAGCTGCATATGTTTTTAGTTTGTTTCTCCCTGTTAGGTTTGTTCTTCATATTCGAGAGTAAATCAATAAACTGTGCAATTGATTTGTCATTATATACTAAGTTAAGTAATTCCTATGATATATTTTTTCAACTGTGATCGATTTCTTTTTGTCGGCCAAATTCTTGGAACATGTTTGATGGATCATTGTACAATTGTTTTTGTTTTATAGGGTTAGGATAATCGTCTTTTTTATTTATTTTACTTATGCGTGGATTATCATTACCAGTTTTTGTCCGTTCTCTAGTGACTACATGTAAATTTTTAGTATGGATTACATCACATTTGTTAACACAGGACAAGACATACACATTCTTCTTCTTGTTTATTTTGTCAAGTATGGTATAACAATCCTCTAGTGAGTGATCGACCACTCCACAACTAGTAAAAAATTTCAGGTTGGTCTAATATTTATACGAACAGTCTACGTATCGGTGGCCTTCTTTATAGTATGTAAAGCATTGGAAGGGTCCTCATGATCTATTGTCTCAATTTCCATTGAATCGTCCTCCACATCCAAATCCTCCACGACGATTGTCAAACCGGTGCTCGTATCTTCGACCTTCATAGCATTGGTACTTGGTTCATTTTTTTCATTGTTTCTAGGAATATTATCATTGTTTTGAGCGACATTGTTTGTATGGTAGATTGCATGGTAATTTTGTTGGTTCTTTAGGTTCAAATGGAAGTTACCTGTCCCGTGACGTTTTACCTTGTAGATCGTACACCATGAAGCTTTTCCATTTTTCATATTGTAAGGATAGTCCTTCATCGTGTGTGACCCATGTTCTTGGAAAATGTCACAGAAACAATTCGTTTGAACAAAACAAACATCTTATCGATTGAATTCTTGTCGACATTTGTCTTTGGTATGTCCGACCGTCGAGCATGTTGTGAAGCAGATATCCCGACCTTTGAGGTTTAGCTCTCTTAATGATTTCTACATGATTTCCAACTGCTCCTCAATGAGGTTGTCGATAGGGTGCGTTGGATAGTCATTGTCTGTTGCAGGAGCATTGTGGCATGCTAGCAATGTGATGAGTTAGTCACATACTGTGGCATTTTTTTGATTTGTTTATTTTGATGAGTCAGAGTTTGTTAGTGAAGGAAGGATTGCGTATCATGACTCCCTACATGGAGATCAAGCATCCAACTATTTTTTTGAGACACAGAAGTTTCTCATCATGCTGTGTAGTCATTATTTTTTAGTTGCAAGACCACTCAAAAGAGGTCGTCGTAGTTTTAGGTTCAATAGATAGTTTAGAGATGTAGAGGGCATTCTTCTCTTCAACATTTAGAATTCTGAGTTGTAGAGAAGAGGACATACCTATGTTTAATCCCTACTTGTAATTATTTTGAAGAATCAGAAGGAGAGAGATCCAAGCTGTGTGCATTTTCCTTTGTTGATTAATAAAAGGATTAGCCATGTGTTTGTAGGGTTGTTAGCCTTTATGCCTGTGCTGTGTTGAACTGTGTATCTTTTCAGAGATGAATTTGGCATTTTTTTTGAACATTGTGTATTTCTATGAAGTTGTTGAATTCACGCATGAATTTCATGCCTGAATAGTTGAAGTAGAGTGTAAATGCATTCATAAGAGTGTTATGCTAAATAATATAGAAGATTGTAGGTTGGATTGATTAATTTCATGACTAATCAGTGCAACCCGTAGGCTTTCTGCCTTGACAAGTTTTTGCAGAGAATGAACAATGGAGATTGAGTCTGTAGAGCAAGATCTGTTGGTCCAGAAGAATCCTACAACAAAAGTTACGAGGAAGTTAGCAGATCCAGAAATATCTGAGAGGTCCACACGAAAAGTAGATCGACGGTCAGAGTGAAGGCCGCAAAGATCTGACAGTTAGGATAATTTTGAAGAAAAGTTGTGGAGAGGAAATTGTAGGGAAGCAACTTTGGAAAGTTGGCATCTCGCAACCCGATTACGGGAACTCTATTGCGGAAATAGGGTTACGAAAAGGTGATTGCAGAGGCAAAATTGCGGGGAGGAAATTTTAGACCCGAATTTGGCCATTAGGATAAATTTGGCAATTGAGCTAAGTGTAAGAGCCACCAGATCCTAGAAGTGCTGGTTGGGGTTGGTTGAGGTCTATGCCCACTTGCACCAATTTCGGTATCAGAGCGAGGAAGTTGAGATTTCTTGTTGAGAAATTCCACAGCTGAGGTTGTGGGTAGAATTTATGAATGAGCAAGGATAAGCTCGTGAAAGAGAGAAGCCTAGTCATAGAATCCTGTAGAGAGCAAAGAAGAGTGCTCAAGAGGTTCTGGATTGAAGACCAATGTTATCTAAAGACCAAGGGCTAAGAAGGGGTTTGGTGAGGTAATTTGTAACAGTGTGAAAGAGAACTGTTATTCCATAGGCTTAGTGTGGGAATATGGTTGCATGTATTGGAAGAGCTAGAGGTGATGCTGAAGGTCGACTAGTGGGAAATGCATAATTTCTAGAGGAAATGAGGGATTTAAGGGCACATCATGAAGCCATGGAAACAGATAGATGAAGAAACCCACAAGCAGGGGATGTAAGTCAACCTAAGGATGAAGAGAAAAGAGAAGCTTCACCTATGTAGGAAACACTAGAGTTAATATATTTCAGATCTATTCTAGGAGCGACTTCAAGGCCGAGACCGGAGTTTCCTGCCTATGATGGAAGTCTCTTTGCGAAGCATCTCATTGACTTGATCAGTGAGCTGGATAAGTACTTTGAGTACAATGAGGTAGAAGATGACAAGAGAGTCAGATTGGATGTGATGAGGTTTAAAGGGCATGCATCCTTCTGGTGGGATAGTGTGCAAGAAGAAACAAGGAGGAAGAACAAACCATTGATAAAAAGATGTGATAGAATGGTAGAAAATATGAGGCCTAAGTTATTGCAAAAATATTACCAGTTGATTATGTATAGGACGATATAGAAACTTAGTCAAATACTGTTAACAATGAGATAGTACACTGAAGAGTCCTACAAAGTAAAACTAAGGGCTGGCTATGTGGATGAATCATCAAAGAAGGCTGATAGATATGTGAATGGTATAAGGATGGGTATCTATGAAGAGATCAACATGATATCGCCCAAAACAATGGAGGATGTGTATCAATGTTCCTTAATGGTAGAAGAAAAGATAGAAAGGAATTAGAGCTTCAATAGAGGTCATGGTTCATCCAGAGGAAGAGGGAAAGCAACTGGAAGAGGAAGGTTTGGAGCATAGAGAGGAGATTACAGTAACTATAGCCAATAAGAACATCATGGTAGAGGAGGTGATTCTAGCAGAAGAGGACCTTACCAAGGAGGTAGAGTTAGAGAACTTGTTGTTAGATGCTACAAATGCAATCAGTTGGGGCATAATTCATTTGAATGTCTAGGGAAGGAAGACTTAGGATAGAGGGGAGCCTATGTAGCTGATAATGAGTAGCAGCAGGAATATACAGCCATAGAGGAATTATTTCTAGATATAGGAGAGTCATTAATGATGAATATGGTCTTGTTGAAACCTGAGAAAGAGCATGCAGAGCCTGCTCAAACAAAATCATTGTTCAGGACTATGTGTAAAGTCCAAGGGAAGTGATGTAAGATGGTGATTGACAATGAGAGTAGTGACAATCTTGTTTCCATAGAGATGGTGGAAAAGTTGAGTTTGAAGATGACTAAGCATCCTGTTCCATACAAAGTATCTCAGTTACATAAAGGACATCAAATCCTGGTAAGTGACTTGTGTGTATTTGATTTCCAAATAGGTCCATATAAGGACAAGATTCTATGTGATGTGATGCCCATGGATGTTTGTCATATACCCTTAGGAAACCCATGGCAATTTGATAATAAAGTAACTCATGATGGTAGGAGTAAATGTCATAGTTTTGAGAAGAATGGGATAACACATGTACTTCACCCTTTACAAAAAGGTAGTACTGTAGGACAACCAACACCTAAAGTTTCGATGTTGTCAGGAAAAGAATATTTGTAGCAGGTTGAGAAAGACGAGTTGAACTATGCTATGGTATGTAATACAAGAGTTGTGATGATGAAGAATAGCATGGAAGATCTACCTGAGGAGATTTAGGAGATGCTAAGTGAGTATAGTGACATTGTGGTGGATGATTTACCCAATGAACTACCACCAAAGAGGGATAGAATCCATCAAATTGATTTTATTCTAGGATCTAGTTTACCAAATAAGGTACCATATAGATTGACACCGAAAGAGAATGAAGAATTTAGGAAGTAGGTTGAACAATTGCTGGACAAAGCATTGGTTTAGAATAGTCTAAGTCCATGTGAAGTACCAGCAATACTGACACCAAAGAAGGATGGTGAGTGGAGGATGTGTACTGAATCTAGAGCAATTAAAAAGATCACTATCAGATATAGATTTCAATTACCAAGGATGGATGATATGATGGATTGTCTAAGTGGGGAAACATGCTTTTCAAAACTAGATTTGAAGAGTGGATATCATCAGATCAGGATCAAAGAATGAGATGAGTGGAAGACAACCTTTAAAACAAATGATGGGTTATATGAGTGGTTAGTCATGCCATTTGGATTGTCCAATGCACCAAGCACTTTTATGAGATTGATGAATGAAGTCTTGAGATATTTCATAGGTAAGTTTGAGATAGTTTACCTTGATGACATTCTAGTTTTCAGCCAAATAGAAAAAGAGCATCTGAAGCATATAAGATATGTTTTAGAGAGGATGCAATAGGAGAAGTTGCTGATAAATGTGAAGAAGTGAAGATTGATAAAGACATAACCAATATATTTGGGTTTTTTTTTATCTCAAGAGATGGTTTGAGGATGGATCCATAAAAGGTGCAAGCAATCATTGATTGGCCTTCACCAAGGAACGTATTTGAGGTAAGAATATTTCATGGATTGGCAAGTTTCTATAGGAATTTTATAGGATGGTATTTGTGCATCTATTGTTGAGACAATCTAGAAGGATAGAAAACCATTTCAATGGACAACAAAGGTTGAAAAGAGTTTTCAGTTCTTGAAGAAGAAGATCATTGAACAACCATTATTGAAGTTATCAAACTTCAACCACCGTTTCCAAGTAAAGTGTGATGCTAGTGGCATAGAAATCGGGGCTGTACTCAGTCAGGAGGACATCAATATGGTATTTTTTAGTGAGAATCTCAAGCAATGAACCAGTGGAGACATTATTTAATTCCTAGATAATTTGTGTTATATTCGGATAACCATGCATTACAGCATATTATGCAGCAACCTAAGTAGAACCTGAAACATTTCAAGTGGTGTTGAGTTCTTACAAAGATTTACCTTTGTGTTGAAACACATAAGTGGCCATTCAAACAGAGTAGTTGATGATGCTTTGAGTAGGAGACTATTGCAAAAGAATCAGGTCTAAGTCTTGGGGTTTGAGTATTTGAGAGATTTTTATGAAGTTGAAATTGATTTCTAGGAATATTACAGGGCTTGTAAGAATCTAGTAGAGGTGGAAAAAGCACCATGGATGGAGTATACACTTCAGGATGGTTTACTCTTTAAGAACATTAAATTGCCTATACCAAAGTGTTCTATGAGAGAGAACTTGATATAGGAGAAACATAATGGAGGTATGGCAAGTCACTTTGGAAGTGATAAAACCTTTGTACAATTGGGTCATTTCTATTTTTGGCCAAAGATGAGGTATGAAGTTGAAAAGTTTGTAAGAATATGTAGAGTATGACAACATGCTAAGGGGATAATCCAGAACACAGGATTGTATAGACCATTGCATATTCCAACTAGGCCTTGGGATTCTGTGAGTATGGATTTCATTTTAGTTTTTCCAAGAACTCATTGGGGGCATGATTATATCTTCATTTTTGTCGATAGATTCATTAAGATGGCACATTTCATTCCATGTTACAAGACTAGTGATGCTATACATATTTCTAACTTGTTCTTTGATGAAGTTGTGAAACTATATGGTTTACCTAGAAGCATTATATGATACAGAGATGTGAAGTTCATAGGTCATTTCTGGAGGACCTTGTGGAAGAATTTGGGTACCATATTGAACTTCAATTCAATATATCACCCATAGTCTAATGGATAGATCGAAGTAGTCAATAGGAGTCTGGGAAACATGTTGAGGAGTTTGATTGGAGAGAGCCCTCAGTAGTGGAACAGAGTATTAGCTCAAGTTGAGTTTTCCTATAATGATTCACCAAACAAAAGTACAGGGATGAGTCCATTTCAAATTCTGTATAGAATTCACCTAAGAGGAGTGGGTGAAATTCATGACTTATATTAATTGGAGAAGATAAGTGCAGATGGAGAAGAGTTTTATACAAGAATTAGTGAACTATAGGAGCAAGTGAAAGCAAGGTTACAACAGAGTAACCCCAGTTACAAGGCCAGAGTAGATTCCAAAAGGAGAGAAAAAAACTATGAAGTAGGAGATTTGGTCTTAGCATATCTAAAGAGAGACATATTTCCAAAAGGAGTGTATAACAAGTTAAAGATGAAGAAGATTGGACCTTGCAGAATAATGAGGAATTTTTCAGTAAATCCATATGAATTAGAGATGCCTATAGGAGTGGGTATTTCACCAATCTTTAATGTATCAGATCTATATCATTATGAAGCAGGTGATACTGGAACCTTTGCAGAAGGTGAAGATCTTACTGAAGACTTACATAGGGTGAGGTAGATGCCTATGACACAACCATTGGAAGTTGAGGCCATTCTGAACACTAGAGTGATGAAGAGTACAAGTAGGAAGGACTACTTGGAGTATTTGGTCAAGTGGAAGAAGAGACCAACAGAGGATTCTACTTGGATGAGCACTGCAGAGTTGGAAGCCAAGGGTTTCATTGTAGCTGATCTGATGAACAAGGGGTTCATAATTTTTCTACCTTCACTACTACATTTCGATCCAAAATCCGACGGTTACTTCCGACGGCGCGTGAATTTTTTCTTTTAAACCTACCAAAAATCACAAAGATATATTTTTTTTTGTAAATGTGGCAACACACGTCGGTTAAGCGACGGATATTTTCATAACCGTCGCTTAACCGACGGCTCGTTGGTCAAAAAAAGGCCATTCAAACAACTAAAGAAATATAGGGCACGGAATCGTCGCTTAACCGACGGTGCGTTAGTAAAAAAAAACCAAATAGGGCGCGCGGGAACCATTCATTTTTCACTCTTCTCTTCATTTTGTATGTATGTGATCTTCATTCGTTTCAGAGATAAAATATGTATCCATAGTTGGGATTCGTCGTTTCTTCATCGATACCATGTGCCCCGATCGCTCAATATCCTTAGTCAGTCCCACGAATATGTTAAGAGCTGAGCCGCATTACAAGATCATACATAGAGAGATCCTGTTCTTAGAGAGCAGGCGTTTTCTATTTGTGTTTGGGCTTAGGGGCCTAGTCGTGTTTGAAAGCTGAGCTTGCAGCTCCGGCTTTATACCGAGTTATACATATTCCTTCCAGTGGGAATCATCGTTTGGGGAAGGGTCAAAATGGGTTGGATAGGGGAAGATAAAATAGTGAAGGGAAAGGTGCCATGTTGTTTGAAACAAAGGGGCAATGGACGCCCTTGTTAACAGGATCCTACATTGCATCATTTAAGGGAGATTTAAAGGCAGGATTCTATAGAATTCTATTGGTTTTAATGGACTTTGGATTACTATTGCAGGAAAAATAGCCAATTTTATCTGTTTTGGGCGCGGAAGAAATCATAATCATAGCATTCATAAAGCTGTATAGAGATTTGGGTTTCCATAAATAGTTTTCTATTTGTTTTGGACGCGGAAGAAATCATAGCATTTGAGACAAAGCTACATTGATCATCGGGATTCCACAAATGGTATAGCTTTTCAAGAACTTTCAATTGTTATGGCAGGAAACATAGTTATTTTCCTTTGCTTTAGTCAACCTGCCGAAAGAAATCATACAATTCATCCAAATCTTTATTCAGATTCTAATCTTTTTTGCAATTTCATAAATTGAAAGTAGCGGTGGGGTGTTGGTAGCGTCCAGTTTGATAATTGCTTAAAAGCTTGCCTTATTATGGCCAATTTTAGGGAAATGTTTGGCACACACCACAACCATTGGGATAGGAAGAAACCCATATGGAGGGGCAATACCAATGTGCTCAGAAAGAATGTCACCGTGAGTTTTTTGGATCTGTATTCCTTCACTGTTGAAGGGACTCTTGATGATGCGAATCTCTTCAATTAGGTGAGAGAGAGGGTACGAGAGCAGGGTCGAGTTTGGTGGGCTCTGGAGGCCAGTAAAGGGGCTGGTTGGTATTTGCAGCCCAAGATATCTTCACTTTCTGAAGGGATTGCTGTGTCTTCGCTCTCACTTTCTGTCCTCGCTAATACCATTGCCTTGAAGAGGCTGATCAGGAAGGGGATTCTCCTTGCATTGAGGCCAAAGGTCTAGCTGTTGGTTTCAGGTGTGGCGAAGAAATGGTCCACTGTGCCAGATAGCTACTATCAGGACCTTTTAAAGGCTGTTCAAGGGAAGGTCACTCCTGCAACGCGGCAGATCAATCATGTAAGTTGCATTGTTTACATTTGATTCTCTCAGGTTTTTTTTTATATTTTTTGACGGAATATATATCCCTCATTATTATTTTACAAATACCCTGACTACCTTGATGCACTTAGATAACATATACTGAAATACATAAACAATATAGGCGATCATACCACCAGACTTTCTTTCAGATTCATCATGGCATTTAGCCATTTACATTTTGCAAGCATGGCTCCTGGCCATTTGCGAACCATCACTTTCACAGACCTAGCGTTGAGCAATTACAAAAATAAACTTTTGCTCTCTTTACCTTAGGCAGACTTCTCTATCTTTCTCTCCTGCCAGCCACACAAAATCCTTAAGAGGCTACATTTTCC
>LPNX010452858.1:0-21843 GCA_001517045.1 Pseudotsuga menziesii
ACTTGTTCATATCACCTTTGTTTTTCTTCTTCTGGGTATTTTTCTTGGGACCCTGTTGATCCTCTGGAGACTGCTTCTTGTCTCTTCCTTTCTCAGGTGGATTTGTGGCTTTCTTCTTTCTTTTTGAATCCACCTTCAAATCTCCAGCAACCAGAGCTTGGTATTTGGAAGGTTTGATGGTGCCCATCATCACCAGCTTGTCTTGTTCCTGTGTGAGAGATTCCATGAAATCTGCAAAGCTAGGCATATTCCAGGTTCGAGCTGTGAGTTTTGTGGCATAGAAGGTAAAAACAAAGACTGAGTAATCAGGCCCTAGCTTCGAGAGGATGGACAATACGAGCTTCTCATCTTTCTTTTCAATACCACACTGTTTCAGCTGTAAAACTAGTGCTTTGAACTTGGAGAAATATAGCTGCAGGGATTCAAAATTACTGGGACTCAGGGAGATCAGCTCATTTTCGATCTGGTGTCCCCTCATCTCATCTATCTTTCCAAAGAGTTCAGAAAGTTTCTCCCATACTTGATCCGGTGAAGTCAATCCATCGAGATGGAAAAGGAGGTCTCGGGAAATACTGAGACATAGGAGGCCATAAGCCTCATCTCTCCGATTGTGCCATTTGATCTTCTCTGTAGCAGCATTGGGCTCTGCTTCTGTAGCCATAGTCACCCTGTAGAGGCATTTCACTCTCAACAAGATCTCCATCTCTGCTTTCCATTCAAAAAAATTGAAGGGAGTGAGGATAGTTTTCTGTGAATCCATAGCTTTAGAAAATCTGTCCCGGCTGTCAGTAGAAGGCTCCCAGTCTTGATGTCGAACCTGCAAAACAATTTTTGGAGGAGAGTAATAACCTACAATGGCTTTGATACCATGTATAAATTCAGGCCTGCATTATATTAATTTCACCCACAACAATTAACAATTGGTCATGCAAAATTATCAACAATGGAGACTGAATATGGAGCCGTAACACAAAATTATATTAACTGAGTGTACAATAGCCAAACCTGTAATAACATAGGCTGCTGAATATATAGAATACATGAGAAAATTGAATGCATAAGGAAGCATCCAAATCTAGCATAAAGCAGGCTTACCCAAAATAGGCAAATCCCCCATAGGTGTAAAAAGCTGATCCCAAATCTATCAAGGACCCCACGAATTAGCAAGGGCGCATGGGAAAGCTAAATATTGGTCAAATGGTAGCTCATACATTCTTTTTCATGGAGGAAAGAGTGGAGGAGGAAGAGGCAACAAAGCAGATTCACCTCACCTAGTCTTGCTTTCCTATGTGCCTTAAAACACTGAAAAAGAAGGCAATAAAGCAGAAAAATCAGAAGGGCACCTAGGAGGCCAGGAATAAAGCAGATTTGATTCCCAATGCTTTCCCAAGCGCTCCATGAGTCAATAATGGCAAGTTTGACCTCTATGGATAGGCAATTAGCAACTTGCACATGGTGGGACTCATGGACTAGGAAAATAAGACAAAATAAATGAAATAATGTCTAAGTGGGTAAATACTATGGGTTGATTATTCTAACATAAATAATTAACTAAGGATGTCTCAATCAATATCAAAGTCAAGCAGTTAACTCTAGATGTCTAATCAAGTCACACAATCAATAATAATCAGTTAACTAAGTCTAACTAAAGATGTAGGTGAGGAAGGGCACCTTTATCCACATGCATCCATGTATAACTGGCGCTAACTCAATTGATTGTGATCTAACTAAATGTAAATAGAAAATAACTAATATTAACTAGTTCCAACTCCAACAAACTGAAGGAGGTTGGTGTTAGGACTCCCAGTGGCTCCTAAAATGTAAGGATTGTTCTAGGAGGTGCCTAAACTTATGCATGCAAGTGTAATGAGTGGAAGTTAGCTTCCATTGGTGTTTCCCACACTCTATTAATTGGTACATGTGGTCCCATTAGGCCAATTAGAGCCAATGGTACTAGTGGACACAAATAATTAAATAAAACTCCTAAGTTAGGCTAAAATAATCTAATACATAGTTTGGTCAAGGGAGGATTATAAATCCTAACATCCCCTTTGAATCCTAACTTGGACAACTGTGGGCCTTGGAAAAAAGGCCATAAGTCACCCATATACAATATAAAAGATAAAATGCTACTTAATACAAACAAGGAAATTGGGGAAAACCTCATGGGAACCCCCCCCCCTCAAGATAAGCAGAAATCAGGAAATACAAGTTAAAAACTTGCAAAATCTTTTATTGCAATTTGCAGCACTATGCAACAACAAAGTAGTATTCTCGCTCTTATGTGCAACAACATCTTGAATCTATGCATGTGAACCTATGAATCCAAACAAATGCTTATGTATGGAGGAATATTCCTCTTTGGAAGAAGAATAATGTGCTCAATTGAATAAGGAATATAGACAACTGCAGGATAAAAATTAGACCCATGTAGAGCAGCTGAAATCAACTGATGAGAGAGAAAAGGTGCTTGATAATTAGAACCATGTGAGGAAAACCCAAGAAACTGATATATTTCAGCCTTTAACATCAAACCATGTGAGGAAAAATCATCCTCAAGTGTTAGGAGCAAGTTTCCAAGCGGATGCAGAATGTCTCCATCTTTACTAGTTCTGTGAGGAGATGAGCATGTGATCAAATAAATAGGTAGAGAAGACCTGGGAGTGTGGAGAGAGAATGATTGAGATCCATAATATGATATATCTTTATAAATAACCAATTATTCACAAAATATAATATCAGGAAACTCATAAGAAGAAACTAACATCAAATCCCTAGCAGCAAGTTTAAAGAAGACTTGCGGTACTTGATTTGTCACACCAAAATGGATGAAACTAGCTACAACCATGACTGAAGGCTCTTGGAACTTAAAAATTGAACCAAATAATATTATATGATCTCCAAATAAGATCATTTCATACCAAAATAAGTTCATATCAGATCCAAAAGTGTGCTCCATTGAGATGGTAGATGTACAATTTTCTCCTTCTTCAAAACCTTGAGTATTGGTGCATGCAATCATGTAGGAATATTTTGAAAGCTCAATATTAATGAGGATGAATGGATCTCTCCTCAAATATGATATAATTTCCAAAATATCCAGACATACATAAAATATAATATCATCAAACTCATAAAATAATACTAACATCAAATCACCAACAACAACTTCTAAGGGGAATTGCAGTACTTGATTTTTCACACCAAAATTGATGAGAAAAACAACAAGATTTATTGAAAGATATTGAAACTTTAAAAATAAAAAAAATAAAATCATATCATATCCAAAAAATATCATATCAGATCCAAATAATTTCATATCATATCCAATAGTTTGCTCCACCGAGATGGTAGATGCACAATTTTCTCCTTCAAAATTCTGAATATTGGTGCGTGCAATCATGCAGGAATTTGTTCAAATATCAAGATCAATGAGAGTGAATGGGGAAATCCTAAAATATGAAATTATTTCCAAAATATCCAAATATTTAAAAAATATAATATCATCAAACTCATGAGAGAACTGACATCAAATCCCCGACAAAAATTTTGAAAGAGATTTTTGGTACTTGATTCTTCACACCAAAATTGATGAGAACGACTACAAATAGTATTGGAATATATTGAAAATGAAAAAATGAAAAAAATAATATCATATCATATATAAATAAGATTATATCATATCTGAATAAGTTCATATCATATCCAATAGTTTTCTCCACCGAGATGGTAGATGAACAGTTTTCTCCTTCTTCAAAACCCTAAGTATCGGTGCATGCAATCATGTAGGAATTTGTTGGAAACTATAGATCACTAAGAGTGAATGGATCACTCCTATAATCTGATTTTATTTCCAAAATATCCAAATAATTACTTATCTGCACACCAACAATATCATTAGAGACAGAAAAATCAAATTCCTCTCCCTTTCTTGGAGCAATCACCGATAAACTATGCACATAATTTATAATAGAAGAATCACTCAAGAATTTTTGCACAGAATGAAAGGATTTCTTGGAACTATAGGGATGTAAGGAGATCAAATCATTCTCCAAAATATGTCCCCAAATCTCATATTGCTTTCCAAACAATATTTCAAGCTTCTTCGAGGATTCTCTGGGAATCCTCAAACCTTCAAGGTGGAAGAGGAGATATCTAGAAATATAAGTACATAGATAACCAAAAGCTTCATATAAGTGCATCAATAGCTTGCTTCTCTCAGCTGGATGATGGGACTCAGTCTCCCTTCCCATTATTATCCCATAGTATCCTTTTTTGTGCAAGGCCAACTACATATCTTCCCTCGAATCAACATAATTGAAGGGTGTTAGGGTCTAAGGTGTGAAAGATTGAGAATCCATAATTTTCCTACTGATCAGAAAATATCTCCAATAAGGATACATATCACTAAAAAAAAAATACTCGAACTATGTTAGAATCATTCCTTCCCTCTCAACATGAACATGTTTTCAAGGTCCGTCACACCCACACTACCACTCTGAATAAATTCATAGGAAGCAAGGTACCTTTTGTGGGACTTATGTGGAAACCCAACTGCTTAGGATGTTTAATGCAGAGAGACAAACATGAATCTTTCTTGTGATGGCTCTTATACCATGTTAAAATTATTATGCCATTTAGATATTCAAGCAATGAGTCAAATATTATTGATGCAGTAAAAGGAGAATGAAGATACACACTGAACAAGTCAAACCATACATGAAACCTATGAGTATATCTTACATAATTACACTATCATTGTCATTAAAGAATTTGGTGTTACAATATTTTACATAGGAAAATAATTTGAATCATGATTAATGAATTTGAATCTCCCAATTGGATGTGACTGTATCCAACTGACTAGTTAACTAATGATGTCTCAATCACTATCAGAGTCGACGTGGTTAACTTCAAATTTCTAATCAAGTCACACAATCAGTATTAATCAGTTAAATAAGTCTAACTGAAGTGGTAGGTGAGAAAGGGAACCTTTATCGACATGCGACCATGCATAACTAACGCTAACTGAACTGATTGTGATCTAACTCAATGTGTCACGTACCCCAATTGCAATAACATTTTATGTTTAAGAAAACATTATATTTTATTTTATTTTAAAGTTTGTGACTATTGACCATGTGGGGTCAAGGATGACTGTGATTAATTATGTTGAATATTTTATTATTTATAAATAAAAGATGAGACTAATGGCCTAAGGAGGCTGTTAAATGAGTGTCCACTAGCCCACTAGGTGGAATAGACTGGGGTGAGAGAAAATTGACACATGGAAGAGTCCTCAACCACTTCCAGTTGTTGCAGGGGGAAACTTCCCTAATTTTGTGGTCATGTTCCCCAAGAAAGTGGAACAAGAGCAAGTGGCTCATTAAGTGAAAAAATAACCAAAATACCTAGTCATGTATATATTTACCCATCAAATTGAGCAGGAGGTTGTTCAATATTTACTAGTGATATTTATGAATGAGAGAAAGATGCATAAGAGATTCGATGAGGGGAAAAGAAGAAGTGGACTGAATCATTAAGATTGTTTCATAACTAGTGCATCTTGTTGGCTGAGTTATTTTCTACTATGGACATAAGTCATGTTGTTTAGTAGTGTTGTGGAGTTGTAGGGGTGTTTAATCCCATTTCTTACCTAGTTCTTTCAACCAGTAGACCAGTGGATAGGATCGGGGGTCCTAAGACAAGCACTGAGCTATCTTCAGGAAAGGTTGGGTGGAACAGGCTCCTTGGGTTGTTTGTCTCCTCTACAAGTTATCAGGTTTTAATGTGTTAATTTATTTTTATGCAAGTAAAAGTACTAAAATGAAGTAGTTATGATTAGTTTACTTTTATGCCTTAATTACTTACAAATGAAACTAAACTGTTAAGCCTGCATCTTGTTCATATTACATGTATGTGTTTAACATAGTAAATGATCTTAGAACTAGTAATGGTGGAATTGATGATTTAAAAATACCTTTATGTATTTTTTCACTCATCAATTGATGAATTACTCTAGTACATAAGGTTGAATTAAATGAATGATTATATAGGGATAAAATGTGTTTGAATATGCTTTACTGATATATTAAACCAAGAATGATAATAATCCTTTTATTTCTAGAATCTTTCTCTCTCTCTCTATATATATTTTGCTCAAAAAAAAATTAATACACAGAATTTATAAAGTAATATTTTTAAACACAACTTTAAAACTGTGTATAGCATAACACATTAATAATTTCTTTTTTTCACTACTTAAACACATATGTACATATTTATAAAACCCCTACAGAACACTTTAGACAACTTGGTATAGTAAAACTGTGGTTTTACAGACCTAATTTTAGGAGTACTATAATAAACTAAATACTATGGTAAAACAATTAAGTTATTAACACTAATGAAGAATACTAGTACTATTTAAGATTATAATTATCTTAAACAGAGTAAATAGTAAACAAACTTTAATAAACAAACAAACTCTATTATTAATAAAGGAATAAACTGTTTGTTTTTTTAAAAAACCCTAAACTGTTTATTTCATTCTAGAAGCTAATAAAAGTAAGATAGATTCTACCTCTAACTATTAACACAAAAACCTTGTTAATCTAAACATCATAGTTGCTAAATAAAAAAAGCTTAATCATAAATAATATGACATTTAGAGATAAAAAATTAATTTATCTAATTGCTGACTGGTTTTATTAAGTTACGGCGATAGGTTTTCCTACAAAGATTTAAGATAAAGCATAAAAACTAGTTACAAATAATTTTACCCTATTCTTAAGAAAACCCATTAAAACAAAAACAGTGTTAACCTTATGCACACACCACACACACAGGTTTGCAAGCTCAACCATTTTAATGTTACGACCATTCTGCCGTATTTAATTTTTTTTAGCTACAACAAAATTCACCAAACCCTAGGATTTGTTTTACAAAGTTTTTAATAATTAAATTACAAACAAATTGCTAAACAGAAATCTATTTGCGGAGCCGTAAGCTCAACACTATTTATAAATAGAGTTTAAATTCAAAACCATTTAGTTACCCCACATTCCTTTTAAATCTTCAAAAACCAGAATGTTTCAACTTTTATCTCATCCATGAAAGGGCCATTGTGGCTGAGTTCTTAAGCTTAGCAAGTTTCAAAAACAAGTAACTACTAATTTTACAGAGCCAAGTAAAGTGGCCAAAAGAGAGCTTCACGTTGTATTACTTTTTAAAAAACATCATTGTAAAACCTAGAACAATATTATTTCATTAAAATAACAACTTTTTACAAGATCTGTAGCTCTGAGATGAAACCCTAAGGGTTGTCATCGAATTGCCTTACAGCCTTCCCATTCCTAAGCTTAAGCCAGTCATCAAGTCACCATGAGTTTTGAACCAGTAGTATTTTTTTTCACAAGCACCAACGTTAACATCTTAGACAGAGTCACGATGAAGGGAACCCTCAAGGATAGAACCGAGGCTTGTTGAGCCTTTGGAGCCCAAAACCTCCAGCTTCAGGCCAAATGTTCCTCTGACACCTGTAAGTTGACTATTTTCTTTCACCTACACTCACAAATAAAATAGTTTAAAAAATGTTAGTAAAAAGCCTAGTATAAGTATTTTAAAATGAAGAAAAATGAAAATGTTTTAAGAAAAATACTTACACTGCTAGGATGAACTCACGATCACAACAAGAAAACCAGACTCTCAACTCTGTTAATGCTTTGAGAACCCGAAGATAACCACACTTTTGAACGTTGAGCTTAGGAGAGACTGTTAGCTCATAGTTATGGCGATGAAATCGAACCTTACACCTACTAAATGCCACAGCAAAGAGATTTTAATGGTAACTCTTACAGAGTTCTCCAAAGAGGGGGAGGGTTTGGTGGCCACTTTCCCTTACCAAGTAAGAACCATAATGGTAGACAAGCAAAATTTTCGGGTTAATGTTTATTGAAAGCGTGTAGGGTTTAATGCCCAAAAACCTCTGACAAGTAATTTTTTTCCACATGGAATCCACTTAAAAAGAGATTCTTAGGGTGTCGATATAGTTTAAAATCCAACGCTTTAATCCCTGCATTGTTATATAAACATAATACTATTACATTGTAAGCATAATACAAGATACATGGTGAAAGAAATAAACAAATGGTAAATTGTTTAGTAAATATTTTCGGGCTAGGTTATAAGGTTTTGGTTCTTGCATAGTGGGTTGGTTAGGTTGTACTTCGTTAATTTTTATACATCCCTTGTATACCGAGGTTGGTTTACAATCTTTTTCAAGTTAACAAGGTAACTTTCATAATTTTTTTAACTATATGGAAATGTGTTAGGTTCCTAATAACTAAGAACGTAGGTAATTATATATCATTAGATATATAATTTCATTTCTAGAACAATAAACATATTATTTACTCCAAAGACTTATTGCTGAAAACAATGTACAAAGTTATTATGCAATATATTAAAAATTCCTAAGTTTACAATAAAATAAGATAGGGTTGCTAGATTGAAGCTCGAACTAATTTTAATTATTATTGTATTCTTTAAGATGTTCTATTCTAGGATGTAGATACCACTTATACAAGGGTCATAAACGTATTTCAGAATTATTGCATTGTAGTTGTTACGTAATTGCTATTTTAGAAGTAGTAATGATAGATCTAGCGCTTAGAAAAGTTCTAGGGCTATTATGGATAAAATCCAAATTAAATTGTGTTGGAAGATATTAGGAATTTTAATACCAAATTTAACTACAAGATTGTGGGATAATGATTTACTTTCAGCCTATAAATTCAAAGTGCTTAGAACAAATAATCACATTCGTTACCTAGGAAGAGTGAACATTTTTTAAGCCTAGCAAACTCTTCCACGTGGATGATCTAGAATTAAGTTAAAGTCTATACATTTTCTTCCTAACTTACTCTTAGTCTCCAAGCTTTAATATTTTACACCGTAACCTAGAAGAAAAGTTTACCTGTAACCCTGTAAAAGCATTGAATTCTGCATTAGCTTTGAAAAAGCTAGGTAAGCCCCAGGCTAACCTCAAGCCCCTTCAATAAGACAAAAAAAACAATCAGAGTCATACTTTTTATAGAAAGTAAACAACTGATATGTTTTTCATTAAATTTCTAACTCATGAACACACAAGACTGATACAAACTAAAGAATCAACAAGGTTAGAACATGGCTGGCAGTTGTGACCTATAGGTTAGTAAGTAAAACTTCTGTAGCTTTAGACACCCTTATCAAAAGAGATTTGAGCCCATAAGTATCTACTAATATCTTACGCTGTAATATATCAGGTTTTAAAACTAAAGTGAGTTATAAAACTAGCATTTTGGACTATGACTTAACATTAAATGTCATACAGAAAAATTTTAATTTTTTGTGAATTTTTGGGGTGTTACACAATGTAACTACAAAATAACTAAGCTTAACTAGTTTCAACTCCAACTAACCTAAGGAGGCTGGTGTTGGGACTACCAATGGCTCCTAAAATGTAGGGATTGGTCTAGGAGGTTCCTAAACTGATGTGTGCAAGTGAATTCAGTGGCAGTTAGCCTCTATCAGTGTTCCCCAAACTATAGTCACTGGTACATGTGGACCCATTAGGCCAAGTGGATGCAATGGTACTAGTGAACCCAAAAAATTAAATAAAAATCCTAAGTTAGGCTAAAATAATCTAATGGAGAGTTTGGTAAAGGGAGGATTATAAATCCTAATAGGGGTAATATGAATTCTTGATGAGGTTGAAAGAATAGGTGAAGTAGAGGGAGGGATAGTAATAGGCACATATTGTGGTACCAAGGGCATTCCACTAGTAGCAGAAATAATTTGAGACAAATTGATATCAGAAAAATAATATCGGGGAAGCAATAAATACAAAAATGCTCCCAAATAACTGGGTGGTTGTAGTGGATGTGGTCATGGCAGTGAAAACATCAACATGACAGGTGGAAGTATTTTTTTCCTCCTCCATATCACTATGGATTTGATGTACCTCAATGTTGGCTGGGGGTAATGGTTCCACCTGATAAATTGGAGGAACTTGCAATATTTGTTGTTCAAGCTCCTCCACCCTTTGAATTGCTTTTTGTGGAGTTTGAGGGATTTATTCTCGTGGATGCAATTGTGGAATAGCCTCATGAATTTTACACTTCTTTGTTGGATATTCAGCCATAGATTCTCTTGCTTCTACCTCTAAACTAAGATTCCTTAAGATTTTCTTGAACTATGCTTCTCTGTGTAAGATATACAATGTGGAGGAGGGTTGTGATTTCTTAGGACCTTCAAGAAAATATTTTCCTTTATCCTTTAATTTGTTAGAAAGGACAATGGAAGAGCTGGATAATGCTTCCTTAGCCTCCTTTTCTACATTTTTCCTATGTACATCCTCTTCCACTTTCAAGTGGAGCTGTTTGAAATGTAGTGATATAGGTCATGCATAGGTGCATATTGGGGACAATAGTCAACTGAATGAGTTAATCACTGCTATGGAGGAAGCTTAAAAAATAACAAGGAAATAAGGAAATGCACTATATCGACATAAAGTAAGAATGCGAACAATATGCAAGAATTCAAACCAATTTCTATTGTTAATTCTTCTCTATGGAGGTTGGTTGATTGTTACAATAATGTACATGTTTATATAGAATGTGGAGACTCTTGGGTGAATACATGTTACGTTCAGCTAGAAGAAGTTATAACTATTCGAAAGTTCAACTATCACAAACAATAGAGAGTTAATTTGTCGATGTTCAACAAGTGCTGACAAGGCATGTCAAGATGTTGTATATCGAGTGCTGACTTTGTCGAGATTTATTGAGTTCGATTGTGTCAAGGTTAAAAAATTTCAAAGCTAATGTTGAACCTGTCGAAGTAGTGGAGTAGTCAAATTAGTCAAATTTCTAGACTTTGTCAAAGTTTGAAAATGTGCCAACTGCCAATTGGATCATTCCTCCTTTCTTAACAAACAATGATCTCCATTGTGTATTCGTTCAGGTGAGGAAAATTGTTGGCTACTTCAATAGTAGAGTACCATTTCCGTTGCATGGGGAGATGTCCAGCTTTAGCCACTTGAAACAAGGGAATAAAGTTCATCCTTGTATGGCGTATGCGTCATCCCACAATGGTGTCGCAAAGAATAGGTTCCTGAACATATGGATGTATGTCTTCAGGTTCTACTCTCTGTAAGTCGTTATGTTCCAACAATGGTGCATGGTATGGTCGA
This sequence comes from Pseudotsuga menziesii, assembly GCA_001517045.1. Lineage (NCBI taxonomy): Eukaryota > Viridiplantae > Streptophyta > Pinopsida > Pinales > Pinaceae > Pseudotsuga > Pseudotsuga menziesii. Next base: position 11,234 of record LPNX010452858.1, read on the forward strand.
AGTAGATGCATATTGAAAAATGGATGTAGGCCACGGCATGAAGGAATGTCGAGTTGAAATTTTTTTTCTCCAATTTGTTTAAGGATACTATGTGGACCATATCGCAAAGGTTTCAAGTTTTGGTGTCGACCAATGAAGCACTCCTTCTCTAGATGTAACCAGACCTGATCCCCAATTTAGAATAAGTGAGGAATACGATGCTTGTCACATCGTCTTCTACACTAGCTCATTGCAACATTTCATGTGCTTTATTTTTGATCTTCTAGATTTGATTTATCGACTTCAATGCTTTATCCATTTCTCATCCTTCATAGTGGGTGTCATTCGATTGTGTCAAGGAACTGATTAAGTCCATAGGCATTGAGGGTTGAAATATCTAACAGATCTCAAATGGAATATTTCTCATAGAGCTATGTTGATCATGATTGTATTTGTGCTGTATGTATGGAAGGCTATCATGCCATGTTTGATGATGCTTGTGGTTGTACATGCAGAAAAAATGTACTACCAAGTGATTCAAAACATTCATCTATGAATGGAGGGCTGTTGATAAAGAAAGTCTCATGCTTTTATGAAGGTGCCGATAAATTGTTGATAAGTCATAATCTACCAAATACAACTGTGGCCAAATAGTGGTGTTATAACCCTGTATACTCATCACTGTAGAAAGTAGAGTAATGGGTGGTCGGCTAAGACAATCGACTATGAAATTAGGTTTTCCTTTCTGATACTTAATTACCAACTAGAATTGTTGCAAGTAATTAATCCACTTAAATTTTTGGGTTGTTTATAGTTTCGACTGGGATGGAGTGAACTGTAAAGGTTTATGGTCAGTGAGGATGAATGTCTCATTTCCAAGAATGTAGTGTCTGCATTGTTTAAGAGCTTGCACAATGATGTACAATTCTTTTTCATACATCAAATACCTTCTAATAGTGTTGTTGAAAGTTTCAGAATGAAATGTGACTGGTTGACCTAACTAAGTGATTACTGCACCGAGAGCATAGTCTGATGCGTCTGTCTCAATCTCAAAAGGATGATGCAAATTAGGTAATGCAAGTATTAGTGCAGAACAAAGCTTGTTTTTGAGTTGTTTAAAAGCTTGTTGTTGTGTCGGTGTCCATTTGAAGACAGTTTTCCCATTTCCTTTAGTCAATTGATTCAATGGCAATGCGATGTGACTAAAGCCAAGTATGAACCATTGATAGAAATTCACCAAACCAAGAAAAATTCTTAGTTCATGAATGTTTTGAGGAATGGGACAATATTTCAGTATCTGTACTTTTTCTGGGTCGACATGAATGCATGTAGAGTCAATTACATACCCCAAATATTTGATGTTGGTCATCCCAAATGATCATTTTCCCATGTTCAGATATAGTTGATGTTGTTGAAGAGTATTGAAGGCTTGTCAAAGTTGTCTCACATGTTCTTCCCATGATCGACTGAAGATGAAGATATCTTCAAGATAGACATTGACACACTTGTCTATGAAGGGTCATAGAAGGTCATCCATATATCTCATGAAGGTTGTAGGTGCATTGGTTAAGCCGAAAGGCATGACTAACCATTCAAACAACCTTCCTTGGTCTTGAAACTTGTTTTCCACACATCGGTGGACTCGATCAGAGTTTGATGATATCTTGACTTGAGGTTGAGTTTCATAAATAGCTTCACATCTTTCATATTGTCAATGAGTTTTTTTATCCATGGAAGAGTGTATCTATTCTTTACTGAAATTTTGTTGAGATATTGATAGTCAATGCACATGTTCCAAGTCCCGTATTTCTTTGGAACTAGGACAGCTAGACTTCCAGAAGGAGAATAGTTGGCACGGATATGACCCTTCTCGACCAAATCCTGGATTTGCCTACGAATCTCTTCATTCTCCAGAATAGATCTTCTATAAACAAATGCGTTAGGTAATGAATAACCAAGAACAACTTCAATGGAGTGTTTTACCTAGCAATGCATAGGTACTCCATTTGGCTCTTGAAATACATTCCGGTATTCCTCAATAATATTGTCGATCTGTTGCCATTGTCAAGTGCTACGTTGGTCAGTGAGTCAACTCATTATTGCAGTATTTTTGAAATGTTCAGGATTTATCATAATTAAATAAGAATATTGAGCATGATTGATAATATTCTTTGTTTGTTTGGAAGATATCATAAAAACCATTGATGTGTTTTGTCGCTCTGGTATGTCATACTATTGATTCCATATTTTGAAAATCACCTTTTGAGGCCATGACTGATATGTACTATGTCAATCCCACAAGTAAGGTTTCCCAAACAAGGCATCGAATACAAAAAGTGGTGCCACTTCAAAGAGTACTTCATCTTCAAAAGGATCAATTAAGTAGGTGAGTTTGCATTGGCGTGTGATCCTTAGTTCCTGTCCATCCTTCATCCAATAGATATTGTAAGGCTGCATATGTGGAGTGGTGACAAGACCTAATTTCTTCACAAGATATTGAGAAACGTATTTCTTCTAGCTACCATTATCCATAATCAGATCTAATGGATTTTTATGAACCCATATCCGTGTATGGAACCGGCATTCACGTTCCTCTTGGTCGATGAAAGTCAAGGCTATCAGAGTGGTCAAGGTCAAAGGAAATATGGTTGCTACATTTGGATCATATTCCACCAGGTTTCTGTTAGACAAGTTAGATGTTGACAATTTTTCCAAAACTGTCCTTTGAGATTTGCATTCTAACCTATCATTCCATGATGAATTGTGATAATCACACCATTTCTCAATAGGAGCTTGCTTGTTGTGATCCCTTTTGTATTTTTGAAAGTTCTTCTTTTGATGACCAGGCTTCGGTGGAGTTGGCTGAGAAGGGTTCTATGACTTGTCGAAGTCGAATGATGATTTCTTGTTGGATGTTCGACCTATTGGCTTGTTCGTGAAATATGCTTTTCCTTTTTTCTTAGCTTCAAGATTTATGGCATAATGAAATGCATATCCAAGCATACTAACATCATAAAATCCATCTCTTGCTGAATATATTGGGATAAACCATTGATGTACTTCAGGACAAGCAATTTTTCTTCTTCTTAGATGCCAATTATAGCCATGAGTCGATAAAACTCATCGGCATAACTATCCATGGACTAGTCTCTCCACTTCCTTAGCTATTTCCAATTATTATATTGTTGTTCAAGATACTTGGGTGGGTAAAAATCATTTCATACATACTCAAAAAAATTTACCAATGTGTCTATGGGGTCTCCTTATTTTTATGTCATTGTCGATAAATTTTCCCACCAATAGAGTACGAAGGTTGACATATTTAAGGATGTAATTGTTATATTTTCCACTTCGAAGAGTTGATTCACAGAGTAGTAAGATTCTAGTTGTTGTACCAAATTATCGATGGATTCCACATCAATATTGTGTTCAATATTTAGTATGCCCATATTCATTTTGACTTTGAATGGGTTGATCTTATCGGAGTGATGACACATAGAGGATTCCTCGGAGTCTAAAGTGAATCGCATGAGAATCTCACTAAACTGGGAAAAAATTTCGGTCTGCTAGAGAGCCATTTATTTTTCTATGAGTTTCTATATCTCGTTAGTTGCATGTCTATTTTCCTCTTCTTCGGCCATCTTTTCTTAAGTCGAAGGAAGTGTCTGCTTGTTTTGTTGAGTTTGTGAGCATGTCTGAACATGCATAAGTAAAATAAATTTGATGAAAGTGTTAATATAACTTAGGCTCTGAACAATATTAGGCATTGATACCAATGATCTAGGTCATTCCCAGGTTAATGTTGGGGACAACATTCCACTAAATGGGTCAAGCACTAATATGGAAGAAGCTTAGAAAAAGAACATGGAAAGTAGTAAATACACTATATCGATAGAAAGTAAGCACATAAACAATATGCAATAGTTCAAACCAATTTCTATTGTTGCTTCTTCTCTATGAAGGTTTGCTGATTGTTACAATAATGTACATGTTTATATAGAATGTTGAGATTCTTGGGTGACTACCCATTACGTTTAGTTACAAGAATTTATAACGGTTCATAATTTCAACCATCGCAGACGACAGAGAGTCAACATATCGATGTTCAACAAGTGTCGACAAGGCATATCAAGATGTTGTATGTCAAGTGTAGAATCTGTCAATATTTGTTGAGGTTGGTTGTGTCGAGGTTTGGAATTTTCAAAGCTGATGTTGAACCTATCTAAGTAATGAAGTAGTTGAAGTGCTAGAATTTGTCGAAGTTTGACAACGTTCCAACTGTTGGTTGGATGATGTAGGGCCGAGGTTTTTATCTCCTTCTGATATTGGAACATGTGATTTTTCTCTAGTTGAGTGGGAATCCTGCTCACTACCTTTGAAAAATCAATAGCCCCTTTGTATATATAATCATCAGGAACATCTTGATGGGAATATGCACTTTTTTTATGCTCTTGCACAAAATAATTTTCCAGTAAATCCTTGGGATCATACATCCTTTTCAGAGCCTCCACTAAGTTCATTTTTGCTATGGATTTTCCCACGATTGTAGCATGAGTAGAATTTTGGAATGTCAAGAATACCAAATTCAAAGGGAACTTGGGCCAACACTTCCTCTTAGCTACTGCAAGCTTTGGGAATATCCCATCAATGACACTATGATATGTAATGTCTTGTAATACCATTTTGTCTAGGACTATCCTTGGTAGTAGATGAACTGTATTGATTCCCCAAATATGGATGTAGGAAAATTATTCACCTACATACCAATCCCCCATTATAGAAATCAAATATTTATCCCTCTCTGAAAACGTTGGGGCATCTCTATTGAAAATCATCTGGTACATTGACCCTATAAAGTGGTTCAAAATTTCATATATCTAAGGGACAAAGTCATCCTCCCACATATTTGAGCAGTAAATTTAGACCGATGGAGAATTATTGGTCCAAATCTATCCCATGGCTGAGAATGAATAAGTCACATAGAAGGCATACATGACATACCCTAACATGTAGAAATTTAGCTTCCCGGATTTCAAATTCTTTTGATATTTTTCAATTGCTTCCTTGAACATTACTAACAGGAACTGTGCCCGGTTGAAGGATTCACCTATAAGTAATATGTGATGGGATAGAGGATCCCATTCATCTTTGAAATTTGTGTAGTTAGGTAATCCATATAGCCGACAAAACATGAATTCCAGTAATGATAATCGCTCTATAAACCATTAAATGGGATAGGCCTTGTCTTCTTTGGGGATACACTTCATAGGGTCATCCTTCCTCGAAGTCGAATTGAGTCATGGATGCATCAAGAAATTGGGTTGTGAGAAGATGTTGTGGAGGTTTGAGAGAATATGCTCTCACAAATACATTTAGGTGTAAAGAGGACATCGAGGTTCCAGTGTGGTCATCCAAATATCATTCTTCAGGGCTTGCATGGTCATGTTCCCACTTGATCAGGTCCTTGTATGATGTTAAAGGAGGTCTGGCTACAATGCAGTGGAGCTGAGAATTGATAATTGTAGCATATGTAGGCTGTTCATGGATAATGGAAGAGAATTCACAGTTGTTGAATATGGCATAAATCATGGACCAATCGAGATGGAGGGTTTCAAGTAGTCATCCACTAGTGTCAGTGAAGATACCAGCTTTTAGGTCCTTTCCCTTTTTCTCATTTAGAGATGTCTTAGACCTATTGTTTATGGACATAATGAAAGACTTGGAGGTCAATTGTGATAGCTTGGGTTCAAAGTATTGATGTCTCAATGAAGAAAATTTGTAGTAAAAATATCAAACACAATAGAAATTGCTAGTGAAAATGGTAAAGACTTCGTAAATTCAAATGATTTAAATAATCTAGGGCTCAATGGTCAATTAGATCTAGGCCGTAGGCCTCGCAAAAATGGAAGATTGATATTATATCAGGATACCGAAATGCGTGAATGAAATGAACCAAAACTTTAGATCTTATGATTTCTGGAATCCGCAATCCAGATTGGGGGTTGCGAAATGTGGAATGAGATTAGTAACTAAGAAAAATCTCTTAAAGTTATGAAATTCACAAGAGATTTGCGAGTTACGGGTATGCGATGTTGTAAAATATATTTGTGTTAAGTTTATTCTTTCCGCAATACACATTGTAGGTTTTGATTTGCAAAGACGAAAAAGAAAAATCATGCGTAAAACAAATTTTCTGCTTTCTGCAATCCACATTGGATATATTGAAGGAGAGGAATTGGAGAGCAAGGAAACTATAGTCCATTGTTGTCGTAGCTTGCTTATACTTGAGTCTTCATCCCTTTGTCCCTTTGGAGAACTTTGTGTTCTTCCCAAGATTTACTTTACTTGTGAGCTTGCTATCAAGAGATGGAGGATTGAGGTGGTGGAGGACTCAGTTTCTTCGGTTCGCAGACGTGCTGACAGAGGTTGTCAGTTGTGCAATCTCTGATTTGATTAATAGAAATATATTTTCCTTTCCATTTAATGTGCAATTGAATGAATATCGAATTCATGGATATGTTTAATTGTTTATACATTGATGAATGTATATGCTAGAGTCTCTCTAACACCATAGTATATAGCATGCTTTCCTTGTTTACTGTTGTTGAGGGTGAATTGTTAAAGCAAGTGGGATTGGAAAAAGCTCAACAGGGATCTACTTCAACCTTCCAGAACAAGGTACGACCCATGATCCCTTAGTGTTAGATATTTAGTTTCTCTTGCATCTAGGAAAGGATTGATTTATGTGGTTTATCTGTCTATTGTGGTACACCCCAAGCCATAGGTAGTTTCTCTCCATAACAGAATTGGCATCTCTCCTGGTGAATATCCTGGTGAGCATGTCACAACCTTCCACCTTTGGTATTCTTCTAATTTTGTACACAATGATCCCATCCATTTGAGGTTATTTCAATGCACCCTTACGGGTTCTATGACAGAATGGTATATAGAGTTACCGGGGGGGGGGGATTATACTACATTTGATGACCTTGCCATGACTTTTATTAATCATTTCCAGCTACCCATACATTACGATGTCGGTACCGAACTCTTGTCAACCTTTCGGCAAGACAAAGCCATGCATATTTTGGATCACATTTAAGAGTGGCACAGATGGAAATGGTTAATTAAATCCTTTATACCACCAGAGTTTCTTTTAGAGTGGTTCCTCAAGTCATTGTTACCTTACATCGTGAAGGATGTTTCTACCAAAATGAGGACCAAGATATTTTTAGGGCTCAAGAGTTGGATTTGATCTATGCTCAATCTGGACTCTTGTATGAAATTATCCTGAATGCTCCAAGATCCAATTTCGACCCCTAGATCAAACTTGGGCCACATGTCAATGGTATTGTTTGATCTATGAGTACCAAACCTATAGACTCAGTTATGAAACAAGTGAGCTAGTTATTGATTAACCATCCTACATCAAGACAAGCTACGACTTCATCTCAACCTACCCAATCGACAAGTTTACTCTCCATGCAAACGTCGAACCCAAAGGACACCAACAGCCTGGAAGGAATAAAAATAAAGGAAAAAATAATCATAAGGGTGGGAATAAAAATGAAAATTGTAATAATAATGACAAGAACACGAATAATGTTGGTGGGGACAAGTAGCCTAGGCGTAAGGTGAAGTTTACTTGTAATTTGTTTAATGACGATCACCTCAGTCACGTGTGCCCTTGTATGGAGGGCACCTTGAATTTCATAGCACAGGGCCCAGCTGTGTTTACTAATCCTTTACCAAATAATCAAAATATGAACTCGAGGACTGTTGATCCCGGTTGTGCTTATGGTGGAAATCAAAACCCATCGGAGGTCGCTCCTAGTCATGATTGCATCAACATGGTGAAAGCTACCAAAGTTGTGACACATGTGAAATATTAGGGTTTGTCACAACCAGACCTTGGGAACAAAATTGATCCACCTGAGAGCCCTTTGTGAATTGAAAAACCTACTGATAAACCTGAATTTCTGCCTTGCATTCCTAAGGGAGTATTGAAGCACTTGGGGCACAATCCTAATTCTTGAGCTTCCCAGAACTATTTAGTTGTTGAGGATTTGGGCCAAAATCCTTGTGCAATGTTTGCATTAGAAGTACTTCAAACGTGTCCTTCGTAGAGAAATGCATCGATATCTTCCCTTGGGGTTAGTGGTGATACCTCTTCTTCCATGATCAAATTTGAAACTCATGGAATCCAACCTCGCTTGCCTTACTACATGTCTCTTTTCATTCATGTAGAAAATATCAACAATACCATCATGCGTATTGTCATTGATGAAGGCGCTGCTGATTTCATGATGTATTTGTCTTGTTGGAAGGGTTTATGTTCGCCCACATTGTCTCAATCTACCGACATGTTGACTTCTTTTGATGGCAGGTCATTTCAGCTGCATGGTATACTTCCTTCTTTAGAGGTCCAATTAGGAGGGAAGGATGTCGCGATCGAGGTCGAGGTGGTTGATGAGCCCCTTGACTACAATATTTTCCTAGGTAGGAATTGGATGTACAATATGTAAGTTGTAGCTTATTCCCTATTTCGAGTAGTTTGCTTTTTGTTTAATGGGAATATCGTTACTATTGATCAAAATTCATTCCATAATCCAAGTGTCAACACATCATTGGGAGCTTCTATCCTAATTATCGATCATTCTTAGCTGGTAACTGAGAATGTGGGTGTGGGTATGTATCCTTCTCTTATGGGAACCTTTAGTTTTCCTGTGCTCATTCTTATGATTGGTTCTAGTATTGGTGGGGCTTCATCCTCATCAAATTCAGTATCTTTTCACACTACTCATATGGGAGATCCTTGGATTCTTCCTTCACTGATTACTTTGAATGTGCCTGTCGAGACAGACGTGCCATTTCCTACAACAATGGTGGCGTATCACATGAATATTGATCATGTTGTAGATCCTAGTCCTTCCTATTCGTAGACGGAGGAGGAGGACCCTTGTGTGCTTCCTGCATGGGCAGTAGAGTCATGTCACTCTCACGACTTCCTTGATGATGTTTTTCTGTTAGATGAAGCTATTCTTGAGGCCATGTCTGGGATTGAACAACCTTGGGAAGAGTTGCACCATAGATTGTATTTCCTTCCTAAGCTTGATCATTTAGAGTGTGATGAATTTAGGGAGATTATTAGCGAGAAAATTGGTATCCCCATGGTCCCATTAATCTCTCCTAGTCATATGGATAAAGGGAACATGGCTAACCTATCACTAACAATTCCTATTAATATTTCTCCTGATCCTGGTAAGATTGAGAATGTCTACATTGGGGCGGGTTGTTCTCCCAATGATATCAAAGAATATACCGACCTATTTAAGGAATTTTGTGATATTTTCACTTGGTTGTATGAAGAAGTGCCAGGTATAGACCCTCGTATTATCGAACATGAAATAAAAACCTATCCAGATGCAAAACCGGTTTGACAGCATTTGCGTGTTGTAAATCCTAGAAAAGAACCCGCCACTAAATCTGGTAGAGAAACTGCTCAAAGTTGGTTTTATCTATCCCATTCCCTTAATGAAGTGGGTTTCAAATATCATTTCGGTGGATAAGAAGTAGGGAGCGATCCAAATATGAAATGATATTCGTGATTTAAATCGAGCCTGTCCTAAAGATAATTTCCCTACTGATATTCGTGATTTAAATCGAGCCTATCCTAAAGATAATTTCCATACACCATTTATTAATCAAATTTTGGATGAGTGTGCCAGAAGTGAGGTATTTTATTTTATGGATGGATTTTCTGGATATAATCAGATACAAATTAAGCTTTAGGATCAACAGAAGACTACATTTATTTGTCCTTGGGGAACTTTTTCATATCGAAAGATGCCCTTCTCCCTTAAAAACGTCGGAGCTAAATTTCAGCGGGCCATGACCTTAATATTTCACAATCTTAAAATGATTATTGAAGTGTATTTGGATGATCTCACTGATCACTCTCATTTGAGAGTGCGTCATCCTTACCATTTGAGATTATTGTTTGAAATATGTCGGCATTATCAAGTTCGTTTAAACCCTCATAAGTGCATATTTTGCGTGACGATTGGTCATTTACTAGGATTCATCGTGTCCAAAGAGGGTATTAGAGTCGATCCCTTGAATTTTGAGGCAATACTTCAATTATATCCCCCACGTAACATTCAACACCTTCAATGTTTACAAGGTATGGCGAACTTCTTCTAAAGGTTCATGGTCAATTTTTCCAACTTGACTAAAGGCTTCATGCATTTGTTGAAGAAGGACACCCCTTTTTACTGGAATGAGCGAGCCTAGGAGTATTTCGATGCTATTAAGAAATCCTTAGCAACAGCCATTAGAGGAAATTTCAACTCAAAATGGGCCTCCTAGAAAGAATTAATAAAATAATAGTTAAAATAATAAAATAATATTTATTAATTTTGGAGGAAGAAAAGAAAAAAACTACTTTTTTGTTTGTATTTTTGACTTATATCCCCATGTTTTTACTCAAATTTTGATCGAAAGAGTTTTTTGGATGTAGAATTAAATTCCACATGTAACAAGCTCTCCTGATCAAAATTTGAGTAAAAAAATGGGGAGATATGTCGAAAATACAAACAAAAAAAGTAGTTTTTTTATGATACCTATCCCTA
>LPNX010452858.1:21874-55248 GCA_001517045.1 Pseudotsuga menziesii
GCATACTTTTGACAGAGCTCGCTACCCCAAAAACAAAAAATACCTAAAAAAAACGTGATGAGTATTTCTTTATTTTGGGGTAGCGGGCCCGTCAAAAGTATCTCAAGTGGGTACTCATTGGATGTGGAATTTAATTCCACATGTAACAAGCTCTCCTGATCAAAATTTGAGTAAAAAAATGGGGAGATATGTCGAAAATACAAACAAAAAAAGTAGTTTTTTTATGATACCTATCCCTAAATTTATATTAAAAAAATGTTTAAGACCTATACGGTATTTCAAATTTAAAGAAATTTTATTGGATAGCACATGATGACATGGAATTTGACTCAAAGTTAAAAGGCCCATTTTGAGTTGAAATTTCCTCTAATACCCTGTGCTTATCCCACTAGACTATATCCGTGATTTCTTGATTTATGTGGTCACATCTCAAGAGACGATTGGTATGGTATTGGTTCAGGAAGATGAGGAGCTCCATGAGCCAAAACCTTATGGATGCAGAACTTCACACTTCCCATGTGGAGAAGATAGCCTTAGCCACCATTCATGCAGTTCAACATTTGAGACATTACATTCTCCTTTCACCAAACTTTGGTCTTTGGTCGTAGCTCACATCAATCCATTTCAATTTTTCCTTACTAGAAGGATGATTGGAGGAAAATATAATAAGTGGATTGTGATTTTGCAAGGGTTTTATCTCGAGTTCATTTTGGTGAAATTGAAGAAATTGTTAATCTTTGCTCAGCTCATATAAGATTTTCCAAATTTGGAGGAAGAGGAGGTTTATGAGGATTCTTTTGTCGATGATCATATATTACTCATCTCAACTATGGACCCTTGGTATGGAGATATCATCGTGTATTTTCAAACATTTAAGGTCCCCATTCACCTCTCATGGGATGAGCGACTACGACTACGTCACGTAGTGAAGAACTACCTCATAGTGGATGATACTTTGTACTTCCATGGGGTAGATTCAATTTTACGTTGTTGTTTAACTCAAGATGAGGCTAAGGTCATGATTAATGATTGCCATAGAGGGGCGTGTGGTGGTCATTTATCTAGGCTTTATATAGCCCAAAAAATATTAAGAGTAGGCTATTTTTGGCTATCTATATTTAAGGATTGTGTTAATGCGGTCAAGAAGTGCCACCCTTTCCAAGTGTTTGCATGTAATATGCGCTTGCATCCTACCCTTTGCATCCTATTGTCATCAATTGTCCCTTCACAAAGAGGGGGGTTGATTTTATGGATTGCAACCCAGCTTTGGATGGGGGGCACCATCATATTATTGTGGCCGTCGATTACTTCATGAAATGGGCAAAGGCTATTCCTACAGTTAAATATGACAATGATATAGCCGCACATTTCATATTTAACTAGATTATCACCCGGTTTGGCATTCTGAAAGATCTTATCACTGACCATGGTAGGCACTTTCAAAACAAAATGATGGAAGAGTTGGCTTCCAAGTTAGGATATAAGAAAGATCACTCCTCTTCTTATTACCCTCAAGCAAATGGACAGGTTCAAGTAGTAAATAAGTCACTTACGTCTATACTCCAAAGAACCATCGCATAAAGTAAGAATACTTGGCATATCATGTTGTATCCTACTTTGTGGTCCTATAGAACTGCGGTTAATACTACCACCAGTTTTTCTCCCTATCAGCTTGTGTATGGGGTGGATTCAGTATTACTGATTGAATGCAAAATCCCTTCTTTGAAGCTAGTTGTGGAGCTTTTACCAGACACTTCCGCATTGGAAGAGAATTTGGTACACTTAGAGCAGTGTGATGAGCAGCACTGAGATGCCTTAGTGGCTCTAGAGGTTAACAAATATTACGTTAAGGTCTAGTATGATAAGTTTGTCTATACTATGAGGTTTAGTGAAGGTGACTTGGTCCTTTTGTGGGATCAAGCTAAGGAACCCTTAGGGGAAGGAAATTTTAATCCCATGTGGCATGGTCCTTACATTGTTAAACATGTCTTAGAGAAAGGCTCCTATGATTTGGTTGATTATGAAGGGATGGCCTTGGCGGAGCTTAGAAATGGACTCTATCTCAAAAAATACTATGCATGATCTTCAGCTAGAGCTGATTTTTCTATATTATTATACAGTTGCATTGTGTAGTTAGGTTGTCTTATGGTGATGGGGTTTGATGATTAGATTTTGCTTGTTATGGCAGATGTCGATGGAGTCTTTTGTTTACATAGGATTCAATGATGGTGCTAGCTTCCACACTCAAAACTCAGCTTCGACTGCTTAGGTGATCTATACTCCTACGGGTCAAGTATTGTCTTCAAGAAGCATATGTTTATGGCCTTCATCAAACAATGTTGCTAAATATAATGCCATTATTGAGTTATTGTGTGATTCCATTTCTCATGGTGTTCATTCTCTTAAGGCATGTCTTTATTCATAGTTACTGGTTTTAGAACTTAATGGCTTGTATTGTATTAGGGATCCGACATTATTATGAAGATTCTTACGTGTTAGATTTCTAGAACGACAATTTGAGAGTATAACATACATTCATGTTCCAAGAATTTTTAATTAAGATGTTGACTCATATGTTAACTATGTGTTAGATTAGCATTTGTTTCACAGACCATAAACATATCACAAACACATTTTACACACATGTAAGTAAAATAAAAATTGATCATCATAAAAGTTTTTTCATTAAGTTCAAAAAGTGACATCATAATACATAAGTGTCATATACAAAATTGGGTCTTCCGAGCCACCAAAATATACTACATGGTCATACAAAAAAATATACACCCAGGTGTCTAAGATTAAGGTGGCGGAGGGTGTTGATCATGATAGCACACTATGGCTCTAGCTATCTAGAGGAACAGTCAAACCCATGCTCATGGTACTCCAACCACCTAACGCTGCATGGCCTCAAGAAAGTCCTCGACTTGCGCCATGGGTACTCTATGTGTCAATCAAACAAAGTTTATGTGAATTATTTGGAGCATATACTCTGCATCCACACCCATAATCTCATCCCCTCTTCCCCTTCGTCGATGACAAGGGAATCCATCTGGCCGATGTGGTCCTACATCTGCATATACATGACAAACTATCACTATGTGTCATCACACCAAAAACATGTCTTTTGATTTCACATTTCAAAAAACAAAAAAAAATGAAATAATTCAAAAATTAAAAGTGGGTTTGGGATTCTCTACCTATCTCTCCATAAGCCAATCCTGGAGGTAGGAACATGTCTAGATCATCGCAGAATTCGATCCCTGTATAGGGATAGTCATCTATGGCAACTAGTTGTTTCTGCCACCATGGAAAGAACTCTGCTCAGTAGGGGTTAGCCACCCTGACACCTCCCAGTCTGTGCATGATGTTAGCCCAACGTCACTGATTTGGATCCAAAACTCCATGTGGAGAAATTTCTACCCTAGGGATTAGCCCTGGCACCTGCTGAAAAAAAAATGTGCTCAGTATGCTGCCAAACCTGAAGTTTCCCACCCGACCCATATTGCAGTCACTAAGCTTCTATTTCATGTTTCTCAGTAGCGTAGTACTCCATTCATATACTATAGATCACATACACTCTACCGCATAGAAAATCATCGATCATGAGGCCTAGTGGAGTGAATCCAAACCTGCAATCCTGCCTGAGGCCAAGAGTATGTATTTCAATGCCATAATATGAATAGAGTTTGTCGGGATTTGACTCCCAACCTTCTTAGTATGTAGAAGATAGTAGAAATATATGTACTCATTTATAATCAATCCGACACCTGGCCCATGGGATCGGAGGTTCATCACCTCCCCTCATCGAGACAATCCTATGATGAAATATATATCCTCAACCTCAATGTTGAGTGACATCCCATCTATCTGAAATGTTTCAGACTTTGGATCCCAATAATCTACTAGTAGCTGGAGTAGTCTTTGTTTGGCCATTAGTTTTCAAAGACTCCAAAACTTGTCTAAGCAACATGCTTGTAATGATTGTTGAGCCGTGAGATTATCTTGAACAGCTTCCTCAACATCCCCATGTTCTCTCTCTTTCTACTCCAATACCATCATGCACAAAAAACCAAGTTTTTTATCATTGTTTTCCTATTAAATCCTTGTTCACGGCCCTATACACATTTGTTTTCGAAACAACCACGTATGTACGCAGGTTTTGGGGCATTTTCCACATATGGTGATCCCTATATATGGAAAAAATCCTGATTTCCGCGTGGGCCAAAACGCCCAAGTTGGGATGGCCCAAAAAATTAATTTAACAATGGAATTTGAAAATTTTTATATCAAAATGCAAGAGAGAGGCAAGGGAATCTACCTAGATCAAATGGGGAGGGATTCCACCGCATGATGCTCCTGGAATTCACTTCTGAAGTTCTGAGCTCAAATACACTATCCTGGGTAAAAATAGAAATGGTATGAAAAATTTTAATTTTTTTACTATTTATAGAAAAATTTTGAAATTTTTACCCACTTTCTATAGTTTTTTACCATTTCTGACCATTTTGGACCATTTGAACTAATTTGATGTTGTAGGAGATTTTTTTGAGTGCGGTTTGATCGTGTCTTTGACTTGTTCATGCCTATTTTAGGTATTATGTCTAAACTGGCATTTAGGTTAGGTTTCACATCCATTTGTAGTTTGCATGACCTTATGACCATTTCATCTTAACCCTGGGTACAAACCCATTCTATCTTGTCATGAAACATTCTTGTTGCTTTTAGAAGTGACATGTTGTGAATGGTAGATCTTTCCCATACATGGGTACCCTAGTTAGTTCCCGTTTTGCATTTGGTGTCCATGTCGACATTTCTCGTTTAGGGTGTGGGAGTCCTTTGTATAGTATCGCCATGACTTTGAGCAAGAGCTTCATACTCCTCTTGAAATTTATGCTGCCCTTTCCCTCGGGACTCCTTTGTATATGTCAAGTTGTAATTGCATTATAATGAGTTTTGCTTGCCTTATTGAGTCTTATGCCAGCTTCCCTGTGTTGACGTAATTGTAATTTCAGAATGTATTCACTTGTATTTCTTATCTGTTGTAACCCAAGGTTTATTCTGGGATGATATCATGTTATGTCATTCCCTGATGTTCCAATCGAAAGAATCAATAATGTAAACAAGTCATGTCAACTCATTGTGGGTAACCCTTCTATTATCTAGGGGTTAAAGTCCTTGCAGTTTCAGGGCACTACGGTTATTAGACTCTCCTAGGAGAGGTCAGACCTAGTAGGGTTTTAGTCATGTTGGGATTAGTATAAATAGAGAGTTGGACTCTCTATTTAGCACACATCACAAACACACTCAAGTGTAGCACATAGTTGAGGAAGGAGAAGACACTGGGGCTAGACAAGAAGAAGGTTACTACTGTCAGGAGAGCATCTTACTATTTTGTGGATTTACCTTTTGTGCTAATTCTATCTCTGAGGAAGTTGTGGGGTTTTCTCCATTTATGGTTTCCCCAAGAAAAAACACTGTGTTCATTATCTCTTATGTTTGATTGCTATACTTGTTGTTCTCTCCATTAAAGATCCTAACATAATGCTAGCTTGAGTGTTGAAAAACTAACATGATATCAGAGCTAATGTCATGTCCCCATATTTTGGCACATTAAAAGTGTTGACTATGATTAAATTCCTAGGGGCTCAAACTGAAATTAATTATTATTCCTAGGGAAAATATTGCTAATAATTGTTCTAAGGCATGTATTTAATTTTATTTCAGCAATTTTATTTATTATGCACAATAATGATGTGGAATTAAGGATGCCATGTCAGGAGGGCGCATTGGGGAAAGCTAGTTAATTTTCCTTGGTAAAAATAAGAAAGTCCATGACAAAAGAAAGCAGGAGAATAAAGGGAAGTTGTATAAAAGTAGAAAAAGCAGACAAAGGTAAATGCAGGAAAGTTTTTGAAGGAAAGAAAAAGTTTCCTTATGACCTAGGAAAAGCAGAAATCTATCATAACTCAAAAGAGGTAGCTTTTGACTAATGGAGGGCGCGGTTTCTAATTGTGAAGGATGATTTGGACTTGGAAACAATTCCATGGGGTCCTACTTTCCTAATTTCCCAAAGGGGGTGCTTTTGTGGCTAGGGTTAGGTCACGATGGGGTTGACTTGCTCTCATAGGTCACCACTAGCCTCAACTTACTAAGAAGGTCATCCATAAATCTATAAAAGATGAATTTGAACCCATTGCTTCAGTTTGGTTAATGTATTTTTGTAATTGATTGAATCTTAAGCTTCATTTCTAAGTGGTGATGCTCAGTCTCTCGGGTGATGTGCCCCAAGTCCCTTGTTCTCCTTCTCCCCTCTTCTTCCCTTCTCATTTTAGGTTATATTGGAGATATGGATCAACTCTCATCCATTAATGGAGTGATATTACAGGGTCTGAAGTCATTTCCATTTTATTGCAGCACATTAGAGTGATTGGGACACTCCTCCATTCAAATATCAGAGCTATCTTCAAGATTTCCTCCTTTTATGAGAGATTGATGATATGAAGTGATGAAGAGAGATAGATATATATATGCCATTAAATGAGGTTATTATCAGTTTCTAATATTAGTCTCTTAACAATTCCAAAGTTTCTGTAATGTTCTAATAGTTTTCCATTACAATGTCTACCTCCAATTCTAGTTTTCTAGCCTTGTAATGAAGACTAAATTAATGAGTAAGGATATGAAACTCCTGTGAGATTGAATTCAGTCATTAATTCTATAAAATAATGTATTCTTACCTTTCTACAATTGTTTCAGTGTTTTGAATATATCCGATTTACTTTGGAGAAGCATTTCCACACCCTAGCTAGAAATGCATTGGAAAATGACTAGTTTTATATTTTGAATGAGTTGGAGGACTTAAACCTTTCTTATTTTATTTATTTTACTTTTTATCATTCACTTACTTCACATTGAACACCTTCCATGTCTGTATATTAGTTTTATTATCCTTCTCCATATGTTTGGAAGACCCAGAACCTGAGCCTAGAGTGTAGTCCAAGGGACTAGTTTCCTAAATTTCCCAAATATATTATTTACCTAAATAAACATTTTTATACTATAATATAACTTTATATTAGAGCCATAATAAATTTACCCAATCCCCCAGTTGAAAAAGTCTGAACTACTCTTCATAGCTTCACGGTTTGGCTGCCCAGAAGCATGGAAGTAAGTTTCCACATGGCAGATTTTGAAACCTAAATGTAACCAGATATAAATGGGTTAGGGAAGAGGAAATTATATGTCTTAAATATATTTGGTTTCTTCCCACTGCTCACTCCTCTTTCCTCCAAAATTTCCTAGAAGAAACCCCTGACATTCCATGTTCAAAGAGGCTCTGAGTGGTTTGATTCAAAGTTCATAAATTGTAATTTAAATTATAGAATTAGATAGTGTTTAGGTATGCACACCAGACTTGAAACATCATGCTGGTATCATATCTCTTTCCTTGGATCATCCTGTGGAAAGAAATCTCTCATTGAAGAAATTTGCAGCCATGTCATACAATGGGGATGACTATGATGAGCAGTATGAAGAATACTACAGAAGATATGAAGAAGAAGAAATCCTCTATGTTGATGGAGGCCTACCAAAAAATTAATATGATGAATACTATTGGACATCAAATGGAAAATAGATCAGATCTAATTCTCCAATGGTTAAGAAAAACTTGGCAGAGATCATTGAAGCATGTGAGAACATGCCTCACTACTACGAGGACTATCTAGCTTTGGGTACGAATATTTGTGCAAACCTTTCTTTTGGAGATTATATTTATTTCAAGTATGGATTCTGGCTCAAGCATGACTATGAGCATTCTTTCAATATCAGCAATCCATCTAGAGAGGAACCGAGTTGTTCCACCTCTCTAAAAAAAGAAGAAGAAGAAACCAAAGGTGAAGATTCCTCAAAGCCATCTGCATATTCAAGATTTAAGAGTTTGTTTGGTTTTTCTTCAAATAGAGGTTTTGAATATTGTGGCACGAGTACCACTAACTATGAAAAAGTATCAACCTTCTTGGAGGAGAATAGAAATGAGGAAGGGGAATATATCCATGAAGTGAAGTGCAAATCACCACAATGTGGTTGCATAAGAGAAGAAGTTGAAGAGGAATGCACTTCAAGTTTCTTGGTGGGTGATCTCCAGATCACTGCTCTAGGTTTTGGCTCATGTATGGGTGATGAGACATCTTTTGGATCAGATCCAAAATAGGTACACAAATCAGATTTACAGTGACCTTCCGAGCCACATAATCAAGATGAAAACAATGCCACACCACTTTGGTGTGAAGCAAAAATTTTGGTGGAAGAGCAGGCCACCATAGTATCCCTATAGGAAGATGGTAATGTTAAGAACATGGATAAAAAAAGTTATTATTTTTGCAGCGGCCATGTACACCTACAACCATCTGATCCATGTAAATATAAAAAGTATTCACTTACATCTCAGTACTCCAAAAGGAAGGCCAGTTGTGAGGGAGATAAATTCACACCCATTTTCCTTGTTGGTGATCACACAATCAGTGAAAAGAAGGGTGATATTGTCAATGGTGATAATATGGTGAAGAAATATTTTGGATCATATCCAAAAGAACAAGAAATATCAGATATGAATTTGTCATTTGAATTGCCTAATGAAGTGAAAGGCAAGCTCCCACCAGCTGGATGTGAACTAGGAAATTCGGAGAAAAATATGATGTAAAGGGAGGGACATAGTTCGGAATGTTGGACTCTTTTGCAGCATGATGAAGCTGAAATTAAAAGGCATTATATTCTTTCTAATTTTTATACATATCACATGTCATTCCAGCATTCAAAGATACCCTCCACTTCACATCATGGATGTGAGTGTGCAGAAAATTCAAAGGCTTCCCTGTATGTTGAGGATGCGTTTTATGTGGTGGATTCATGCCACAAGAAAAATGGGCATATATGTTAGCTATTAGGAGAATAAAACTTGATGGAGGATATTCTTGTTGAGCCACATCATTTGAGTGGATCACTAAAGGAGGACAGAAAGAATCTTAGGGAAGCCATGAAAAACTTTGTTAACATCAATGCCTTGGTGGCAAGATGTTGTTGGCAAGCTTCTGGTGGAGATATGGAAGGAGAAGCCTTTCTGGAGGATTACATAGCACTGAAATAAGGAATGGCCAAGTTGAAGGAGAGATATCTAAAATTAATATCTGATAGAGAATATCTCCTCATGGTGGCTGAAATGTACCATAGTGCACTCAAGAAGGAAGAAGAAAAATCAGAAAATATCACTAATAAGTTGGAGATCACTAGTAACATATTGAAGAGCACACAAAGATCCCTTCAATATTCAAAGTTACAGATATTTCAAATTTATAAGGAGTTGAAGGTGTCACGCCTTTCATGCTGTATGGAAGGAAATTTTTTGGGTATAATGGAGGAACCTCATGTGGACGACAACCATGAGGGAGGAGCAGATTTGTAGATGCTTGTGAAAAGATATGAGGAAGAAAATCTTGTCCAAACACTCATTGAGATTGAGAGGAAGGATGAAGTGTTCTTAGATATGGGAAATATGGCTGAGGACATTCCAATTGAATCAGAAAGAAAGGACTATTATCTATTCATGGATTGGGTAGATAAATATATCACTAAAATAGAGGATCAAGGAATGTACTAGAATTTCTTGCATCAATAGAGTGTTGTTTTATATGCATCCTTGGAAGGAGACACCTTATGAAAAAAACCTATGGATGGTATATTTTTCTCTAGAAGAGGTGGATGATCAAATTCCATATGGATCAGAAAATAAAATTCTATATTCATCCATTGATTGGGTGGATAGAAACATCTTTGGAATGAAGACCTTGGGAGGTAAAGAATTTTATTTCTGCAATAATGTTTTTGTTGTGACTGGCATTGTCTTGACATGTGAACAGCAACAAAGATTTAATTTGCAGCCATTGGATACCTTCAATACACATGCACATGAGGTGAATTCTATTTTTTGTTTGCTTGAGGACTATGTAGAAAATTTTGATGAGAACCAATCACTTGGCCTTTTCCAGAAAAAACTGGAATTGTTTTCTGGAAAGAGTCTCTTCCCAATGGGAGGGTCAGATGAGGATGAAGATTGGGAAGCCATAATTTGGGTGTATGAGTATTGTAGGGTTCTGATCCAAATTTATACTCACACTTTTATTTCATCCTCATCAAGTGAGAATGAAAATTGGGAGAAGGAATTTTCCTTGTTGGTGCGATAGGAAGAGATGGACGCTTTCCTAAGTGTTCATGATGACTTGTGGAATGCACCATCACCCTCCCGTAAGCCACATAGGAACATATAGATGTCACTTGATGCCATTCAACCACATGTGGATTGGGTGGAATATTACATGTCACACATGGAGTCTTCTTGCAGAAAAATTTCTGCACATGATCAGTGGAAGACAAATAAGCAAGAAAACTGCCAAGAGAAGTTGTTGAGGAAAATATCTCGCACACAGTTGGATAGATGCTTGCATTATTTGACTAGTGGCGGAAACATGATCCATTGGAAGTGTTGACATGGACCATTTAGTAGGGGTGTCAGTCCCTTATTGGGTGGGATGAGGGGACACTTATTTGTTTTTCCTGCTTGCATTTTTGGAGATGATTGTGATGCATCATCTTATTATGAGAAGTTTAGGAATTCTTGTTGGTTGGATGATTCTTATACTCATGGGGGTTGGACATAGGAATCACACCTATGTATTTTCAACAACATCATTGTGAGATTCAATGCTGATGTGCATCAAGCACATAAGGAACTTTATGTTGGGTGGGAAAATCTGACAGATTTCCAACTTTCCATTGAGAATTTCTAGTTTTCAGTGCAGTGGTATGATTTCCATATCATGAATTCCATTTCATGTGATGATAAATTTGTATGGTGGATTCTAATGTTTGGATACTTACAGTTTAGGAAATGGGATCCAGGCATAAATTGACTTGATAAGTTGTGTGGGAAGGTATTCTCACTGAAGGGGGTGCAATGCAAGCAATGGGACCTTGGAATTGCTTGTTTTGGAGAAACTTTACAGGATGGCTTCATGCAGAAAGTAAACCTTTTTACACAATTGATTCATGCTCCAGTTCTCCTACATGATGAACAAATTTGCAACACTCTGGAGTGCTTCTGCTTGAGGACAAACAGATTTGAGAGGGGAGGACTGTCATGTTCCCATATTTTGGCACATTAAAAGTGTTGACCATGATTTAATTTCTAGGGGGTAAAATTCAAATTAATTATTATTCCTAGGGAAAATATTGCTAATAATTGTTCTAAGGCATGTATTTAATTTTATTTCAGCAATTTTATTTATTATGCACAATAATGATGTGGAATTAAGGTTGCCATGTCAAGAGGGCGCATTGGAGAAAGCTAGTTAACTTGCCTTGGTAAAAATAAGAAATTCCATGACAAAAGAAAGCAGGAGAATAAAGGGAAGTTGCCTAAAAGCAGAAAAACAAGACAAAGGTAAAAACATGAAAGTTTTTGAAGGAAAGAAAAAGTTTCCTTATGACCCAGAAAAAATAGAAAGTTGTCATAACTCAAAAGAGGCAGCTTTTGACTAAGAGAGGGCATAGTTTATAACTATGAAGGATGATTTGGACTTGGAAACAAATCCACATGGTCCTACTTTCCTAATTTCCCAAAGGGGGTGCTTTTGTGGCTAGGGTTAGGACACCATGGGGTTGACTTTCTCTCACAGGTCACCACAGGCCTCAACTTACTAAGCATGTCATCCATAATTCTATAAGAGATGAATTTGAACCCATTTCTTCAGTTGGGTTAATGTATTTTTGTAATTTATTGAAGCTTAAGCTTCATTTCTGAGTGGTGATCCTCAGTCTCTTGGGTGATGTGCCCCAAGTCCGCTGTTATCCTTCTCCCCTCTTCTTCCCTTCTCATTGTAGCTTATATTGGAGATATGGATCAAATCTAATCCATTAATGGAGTGATATTCCAGGTTCTGAATCCATTTCCATTTTAGTGCAGCACATTAGTGTGATTGGGACACTCCTCCATTCAAATATCAGAGCTATCTTCAAGAATTCCTCCTTTTATGAGAGATTGATGATATTAAATGATGAAGAGGGATATATGGATCTATGCCATTAATTGAGGTTATTATCAGTCCCTAATATTAGTCTCTTAACAATTCCAAAGCTTATGTAATGTTCTAATAGTTTTCCATTATAATTTCTACCTCCAATTCTAGTTTTCTAGCCTTGTAATGAAGACTAAATTAATGAGTAAAGATATGAAAATCCTGTGAGATTGAATTCAGTCATTAATTCTATGAAATAATGTATTCTTATATTTCTGCAAGTATTACATATTTTTGAATATATCTAATTTACTCTGGAGAATCATTTCCACACCCTAGCTAGAAATGCATTGAAAAATAACTAGCTTTAGATTTTTAATCAGTTGAAGGACTTAAACCTTTCTGATTTTATTTATTTTACTTATGATCATTCGTTAACTTAAAATTGGACACCTTCCATGTCTGGAGATTAGCTTTATTAACCTTCTCCATATGTTGGAAGACCCAGAACCCGAGCCTAGAGTGCAGTCCAAGGGACTAGTTTCCTAAAATTCCTAAATATGTTATTTACCTGCATAAACCTTTGTATACTTTAATATAAATTTATATCAGAGCCATAGTCAATTTACCCAAGCCCCTGGTTGAAAAAGGTTGAACTACTCTTCCTAGTTTCACGGTTTGGCTGCCCAGAAGCGTGGAAGTAAGTTTCTGCATAGCGGCTTCTGAAACCTAACTAGAACTAGATCTAAATGTGTTAGGGAAGAGGAAATTATATTTATAAAATATCTTTGGTTTCTTCCGACTGCTCACTCCTCTTGCATCCAAAATTGCCTAGAAAAAACCCCTGACATTTCCTGTCCGAAGAGGCTCCGAGTGGTTTGATTCAAACTTCATAAATTGTAATTTAAATTACAAAATTAGATAGTGTTTAGGTATGCACACTAGAATTGGTACATCACAGTGGCATCAGAGCTCTTTCCTTTGATCATCCTGTGGAAAGAAATCTCTCATTGAAGAAATTTGCAGCCATGTCATATAATGGGGATGACTATGATGAGCAATAGGAAGAATACTGCAGAAGATATGAAGAAGAAGAAATCTTCTATGTTGATGGATTCCTACCAAAAAATTAATATGATGAATACTACTGGACATCAAATGGGGAAGAGATCAGATCTGATTCTCGAATGGTTAAGAAAAACTTGGCAGAGATCATTGAAGCATGTGAGAACATGCCTCACTAGTACGAGGACTATCTAGCTTTGGGTAGGAATATTTGTGCAAACCTTTCTTTTGGAGATTATATTTATTTCAAGTATGGATTTTTTCTTAAGCATGACTATGAGCATTCTTTCAATATCAGCAATCCATCTAGAGACGAACTAAATTGTTCCACCTCTCTGAAAAAAGAAGAAGAAGAAGGAACCAAAGGTGAAGATTCCTCAAAGCCATCTGCATATTCAATATTTAAGAGTTTGTTTGATTTTTCTTCAAATAGAGATTCTGAATATTGTGACACAAGTACCCCTAAATATGAAAAATTATCAATTTTCTTGGAGGAGAATAGAAATGAGGAAGAGGAACATATCCATGAAGTGAAGTGCAAATCACCACAATGTGGTTTCATAAGAGACGAAGTTGAAGCGGAATGCACTTCAAGTTTCTTTGTGGGTGATCTCTGGATCACTGCTCAAGGTTTTGGCTCATGTATGGGTGATGAGACATATTTTGGATCAATTCCAAAAGAGGTACACAAATCAGATTTACATCCACCTTTCGAGCCACATAATGAAGATGAAAACAATGCCACACCGCTTGGGTGTGAAGCAGAAATTTTGGTGGAAGTACAAGCCACCATAGTATGCCTACAGGAAGATGGTAATGTTAAGAAAATGGATAAAAAAATTCATGATTTTTGCAGCAGCCATGTACACCTGCAACCGTCTGATCCATGTAAATATAAAAATTCTTCACTTGCATCCGAGGACTGCAAAAGGAAGGCCACTTGTGAGGGAGATAAATTCAATTCGAGTTTCCTTGTTGGTGATGACACAATCAGTGAAAAGAATGGTGTTATTGTCAATGGCGATAATATGGTGAAGGAATATTTTGGAATATATCCAAAATAACAAGAAATATTAGATCTGAATTCATCATTTGAATTTCCTAATGAAATGGAAGGCAACCTCCCACCAGCTAGATGTGAACTAGGAAATTTGAAGGATAAAAATCTGATGCAAAGGGAGGGACATAGTTCGGAATGTTGGACTCTCTTGTAGAATGATGAAGCCTAAATTTGAAGGCATGATATGCTTTCTAATTTTTATACAGATCACATGTCATTCCAGCATTCAGAGATACCATCCACTTCACATCATGGAAGTGAGTGTTCAGAAAATTCAAAGGCTGGCCTGCATGTTGAGGATGAGTTTTATATGGTGGATTCATGCCACAGGAAAAATGGGCATATATGTCAGCTATTAGGAGAAGAAACCTTGATGGAGGATACTCTTGGTGAGCCAGATCATTTTATTGGATCACTAAAGGGGGACATAAAGAATCTTAGGGAAGCAATGAAAAAATTTGTTAACATCAATGCCTTGGTGGCAAGATGTTGTTGGCAAGCTTATGGTGGAGATATGGAAGGAAAAGCCTTTCTGGAGGAGTGCATAGCACTAAAAGAAGGAATGGCCAAGATGAAGGAGAGATATATAAACTTAATATATGATAGAGAATATCTCCTCATGGTGGCTGAAATGTACCATAGTGCACTCAAGAAGGAAGAAGAAAAATTAGAAAATATCACTAATAAGTTGGAGATCACCAGTAACTTATTGAAGAGCACACAAAGATCCCTTCAAGATTAAAAGTTATAGATATTTCAAATTCAGAAGGAGTTTAAGGTGTCACACCTTTCATGCTGCATGGAAGGAAATGTTTTGGGTATAATGGAGGAACCTCATGTGGAGGACAGCCATGATGAAGGAGCGGATTTGTAGATGCTTGTGAAAAGATACGAGGAAGAAAATCTTGTCCAAGAACTCATTGAGATTGAGAGGAAGGATGAAGTGTTATTAGCTATGGAAAATATGGCTGAGGACATTACAATTGAATCAGAAAGCAAGGATGATTATCTATTCATGGATTGGGTAGATAAATATATCACTAAAATAGAGGATTAAGGATGTACTAGAACTTCTTGCATCAATAGAGGGTTGTTTGATATGCATCCTGGGAAGGAGAAACCTTATGAAACAACCCTATGGATGGTATATTTTTCTCTAGAAGAGGTTGCTGATAAAATTCCATATGGATCAGAAAATAAAATTCTATATTCATCCATTGATTGGGTGGATACAAACATCTTTGGAATGAAGACCTTGGGATGTAAAGATTTTATTTCTGCAATAAATTTTTTGTTTTGACTGACATTGTCTTGACATGTGAACAACAACAAATATTTAATTTCCAGCCATTGAATACCTTACATACGCATGAACATGAGGTGAATTCTAATTTTTGTTTGCTTGGGGACTGTGTAGACAATTTTGATGAGAACCATGCACTTGGCCTTTTCCAGAAAAAACTGAAATTGTTTTCTGGAAAGAGTCTCTTCCCAATGGGAGGGTTAGATGAGGATGAAGATTGGGAAGCCATAATTTGGGTGGATGAATATTTTAGGGTTCTGATACAAATTTCTACCCACACTTTTATTTCATCCTCATCGAGTGAGAATGAATAATGGGAGAAGGAATTTTCCTTGTTGGTGCAACAAGAATAGCTAGAGGCTTTCCTAGGTGTTCATGATGACTTGTGGAATGCACCATCACCCTCCCATAAAAAACATAGGCACATATGGATGTCACTTGATTCCATTCAACCACATGTGGATTGGGTGGAAGATTACATGTCACACATGGAGTCTTCTTGCAGAAAAATATCTGCACATGATCAGTGGAAGACAAATAAGCAAGAAAACTGCCAAGAGAAGTTGTTGAGGAAAATATCTTGCACACAGTTGGATAGATGCTTGCATTATTCGACCAGTGGTGAAAATGTGATCCATTGGAAGTGTTCACATGGACCTTTTAGTAGTAGTGTCAGTCCCTTATCAGGTGGGATGAGGGGACACTTATTTGTTTTTCCTCCTTGCATTTTTGGAGATGATTGCGATGCATCATCTTATTATGAGAAGTTTGGGAATCCTTGTTGGTTGGATGATTCCTATACTCATGGGGGTTGGAAATGGAACTCACAAATATGTATTTTCAGCAACATCATTGTGAGATTCAATGCTGATGTGCATCAAGCACATAAGGAACTTTATTTTGGGTGGGGAAATTTGACAGATTTCCAACTTTGCATTGAGAATTTCTAGTTTTCAGTGCAGTGGTATGATTTCCACAGCATGAATGCCATTTCATGTGATGATAAATTTGAATGGTGGATTCTAATGTTTGGATACCTAAGTAAAATATTGGTAATAATTGTTCTAAGGCATCTATTTAATTTTATTTCAGCAATTTTATTTATTATGCACAATAATGATGTGCAATTAAGGCTTCCATGTCAGGAGGGTGCAATGGGGAAAGCTAGTTAACTTGCCTTGGTAAAAATAAGAAAGTCCATGACAAAAGAAAGCAGGAGAATAAAGGGAAGTTGCCTAAAAACAGAAAAAGTAGATAGAGGTAAAAGCAGGAAGGTTTTTGAAGGAAAGAAAAAGTTTCCTTATGACCTAGGAAAAGCAGAAATATGTCATAACTCAAAAGAGGCAGCTTTTGACTAAGGGAGGGTGTAGTTTCTAATTTTAAGGGATGATTTGGACTTGGAAACAATTCCACATGGTCCTACTTTCCTAATTTCCCAAAGGGGGCACTTTTGTGGCTAGGGTTAGGTCACCATGGGGTTGACTTACTCTCACAATTCACCACTGGCCTCAACTTACTAAGAAGGTCATCCATAATTCTATAAAAGATGAATTTGAACCCATTGCTTCTATTTGTTTAATGTATTTTTGTAATTGATTGAAGCTTAAGATTCATTTCTGAGTGGTGATCCTTAGTCTCTTGGGTTATGTTCCCCAAGTCCCATGTTCTCCTTCTGCCCTCTTCTTCCCTTCTCATTGCAAGTTATATTGGAGATATGGATCAACTCTCATCCATTAATGGAGTGATATTGCAGGTTCTAAATCCATTTCCATTTTAGTGCATCACATTAGAGTGATTGGGACATTCCTCCATTCAAATATCAGAGCTATCTTCAAGATTTCCTCCTTTCATGAGAGATTGATGATATGAAGTGATGAAGAGAGATAGATGGACATATGGAATTAATTGAGGTTATTATAAGTCCATAATATTATTCTCTTAATAGTTCCAAAGTTTTTGTAATGTTCTAATAGTTTTCCATTACAATGTCTACCTCCAATTCTAGTTTTCTAGCCTTGTAATGAAGACTAAATTAATGGGTAAAGATGTGAAACTCCTGTGAGATTGAATTCAGTAATTAATTATATAAAATAATGTATTCTTACCTTTCTACAATTATTAAAGAGTTTTGAATATATCTGATTTACTCTAGAGAAGCATTTCCACACCCTAGCTAGAAATGCATTGGAAAATGACTAGTTTTATATTTTGAATGAGTTGAAGGACTTAAACCTTTCTGATTTTATTTATTTTAATTCTTATCATTCATTAAATTCACATTGAACACCTTCCATGTCTGGAAATTAGTTTTATTAACCTTCTCCATATGTTTGGAAGACTTAGAACCTGAGCCTAGAGTGTAGTCCAAGGGATTAGTTTCCTAAAATTATAAAATATATTATTTACCTGCATAAACCTTTGTATACTATAATCCATAATCAATTTACCCAATCCCTTGGTTGAAAAATGTTGAACTATTCTTCCTAGTTTCACGGTTTTGCTCCCCAGAAGCGTGGAAGTAAGTTTCCGCATAGTGGATTCTGAAACCTAAATGGAACCAGATATAAATGTGTTAGGGAAGAGGAAATTATATGTATGAAATATATTTGGTTGCTTCCCACTTCTCACTCCTCTTGCTTCCAAAATTTCCTAGAAAAAACCCCTGACATTCCCTGTCCGAATAGGCTCTAAGTGGTTTGATTCAATGTTCATAAATTTTAATTTAAATGATAGAATTAGATAGTGTTCATGTCTGCACATCAGACTTGGGACATCACAACTAACCTGAGAAGAAGACACTGTGCAGCTGCGGGAACTAGGGATTCCTAATTTGTGGATCTCTCTCCACATATTTTCAACAAAAGTAAGGTGGAATAAATCTCCTCCTTAGGGCACATTTTTTTGTTGAAGGAAGATCCAATTCTTACGTTTTTCAGTTTTCGACCTGACACTGCTGTCGAAAATTAGGGATTTCAATAGAAGAGGAATTTTTCAGTGATCGTAGGCCTGGATTGATCTACTCCCCAAAATCGAAGTTAGGGATCAATTTTAAAGCATTTGGTTGGATAGAACTCTAGAAAAGAAAAACCCTAATTTGCTCCTGAACTAGCTCTGTAAGATTTCAGCTCAAAATTTAGATCCAACATCTTGACTTGGTAATATCTAAAATATTTTGTATTTCCATTTGAGGTTCCCAGTTAAGATGTCTCATCATACCAATCTTGATGAAAATCTTGAGGGAACTGATAACTTCTGAGCTTGGAAGTATAGGATCTCCCTGGTCTTGGAAGAGAATGAGTTAGACTTCTACATCCATGAGGAGGTTCCAGTTCTAGAGGGAGATGAGGCTAAGGCCTTTCATAAGAATAAGTTGGTTATGGAAAAGAGAATCATTGCTGATTCTATCAAGGATCATCTCATACTACAGGTGTCCTCCCTAAAGACACCTAAAGCTATGTTTGATTCCCTAACCAAATTGTTTGAAGGGAAGAACATAAATCGAAAGATGAATCTGAGAAACCAACTGAAGAATGTGAAGATTTAGAATGCAGAAACAATCTATTCTTACTTCACAAGAGTTTCCTAGATCAAGGAACAACTAGAAGCAGTAGATGAAGAAGTGGAAAATACAGAGATTGTGATTGTTAACCCAAAAATCCCCCATTCAGCTCTCAATGGTCTACACCACCCAAGGACACCATCTCATGACCCTCATATCACTCCATTAGCCCCCCACACCCTCAAAATAGCTAAAGGATGAAGAAAAGGGATTAAAAACTCCAAAAAGGAGCCCAAAATAGTCTCCTAGGAGCTAAAACCCCCCAAAATGGGCTAAAACCCTAAAAGGAGATAAAGTTAGGGAGAAAGGGGATAAAATCCCCAAAAAAGGGTTAAAGCCCTGACCAAGGGCTTAAAACCATAAAACCCCTTGAAAAAGCTATAAAAGGAGGGTTGGGGGTCACTCTCAAATAACATCTTCCTTGCATATTGTTATGCTGCCTGTGGATGCCTTGAGACCTTTTCCTCTCAAGCCACCCACACTCCCTCTCCTCCATTTCCATTGAGCCATTGCTCCCCCATCAAAGAGAGGTGCTTCCACAAGCTAAGGCATGGTGGCCCATTTCCACCCAAGAGAAGTTATAACCATATTTCATGTTTTGTTTCTTAGTTTCTTAGTTTTCTTTGCTTTCTAACCCTTATTTCATTTGCAGGCTTATGTTTAATATTTTTTTGTAGGTTATTGTAGCTTAATCTTTGTTTGCAGGTCTTTGGAGGTGGAACCCTAACTTGTGTTTGCATAGGGGTTCACCATTGCTTCTATCTTCTTTCTGTTCTTAGCTTAGTTTACTATTCTATCTATTTACCTTATGTTTTATTTTCTGGATTTACCCACTAGTAGGAACCTACCCTTCTATCCTATAGACAGAAGGGAGCCATTCATGCCCCTGTAGTAAGGAGAAATCCCTTCTACAGTGATGACTACCTTGAATGGCCTCCCTAGGTCATGGGATTCTTTCATCCAGGGAATCTATGCTGGAAAGAAGTTATTCAAGTTTAGTAGAATATGGGAAGAGTGCTCTCAAGAAGAAGCTCAGATAGAAGCTCGAGAAGAAAAGATGGGAAGTGAAGATCAAGCTCTCACGATACACTCCAAGTCAACCAAAAGAAGATCTCATCACCCTAGAGGTAAGCACTATCACAAAGATAACACTAGAAAATATTTGTATAGAGTCATATGTTATACATGTGATGAAGCAGGACATTATGCAAAGAATTATCCTAAGAAACAAAAACTAACAAAAAGGAGCAACAAAAGAAGACATCATGCTCATGCTGAAAAGGATGATGAACCATCCAAGAAAAGAACCAGATATGAAAGTGAAGATTCTTCAAGTGAGGATGAATATGTTTTGATTTCTGCTCTTACAGGAAACATTACTCATGGAAGCAATGATTGGCTCATAGATAGCGAGGCTTTCAAACATATGACAACATTCAAGGAATCCTTTGGGAGATTGTCAGAACATGAATCATCTCACAAGGTGAAGCTAGGAGATGACTACCAATATCTAATAAAAGGTAGTGGGGAATCTTCCTATAAAATAGACTCTGGAAAGTCTCTAACAATGAAGGAAGTATTGTTTGTGCGATGAATCAAGAAGAACCTCCTCTCCATATTGGGATTATATGCAAAAATGAATGTGAGTTGCATTCATAGATGGTCAAGTCATCATGTGGCCAAAAGGAAAGACTATCAATGATGCGGTGGTGATTGGAGAGCAAGAAGGAGGATTGTACAAATTAAAGGGTCATCCAGAACAAGCCTTAGTCCATGAAACAGTAGAGCCAAGTAAAATTAGGCATAGAAGGCTTGCACATGTGCATTATAGAGCACTACCTATTACAAGAAAAGTTGTTGAAGGTCTTCCAGAAATCCAAGAAAAACATGATGGGGTATGCAACGGATGTGCGAAAGGAAAGAATAGAAAGAAGACATTTCCAACCAACGAAAGCAAAGAAAAAAGAATCTTGGAAATCATCCACACCGATGTATGCAGACCTATGTCATCAAACTCACTAAGCAGGTATGCATATTATGTTTCGTTTATTGATGATTTTTCTAGGAAGACATGTGTTTACTTCATGAAGAGCAAAGATGAAGTATTCAACAATTTCAGGGAATTCAAAGCCTTGATCGAGAATCACACTGAAAAGAAGATCAAGACTTTTCGATCAGATAATGGTGGAGAATTCACTTCAAATGAATTCAAAGAGCTATGCAAATAATCATGGATTAAGAGGGAGTTGTCCACCCCTTATAATCCACAACAGAATGGGATTGCGGAAAGGAATAATAGAACTATCATGGAAGCTACAAGAGCAATGCTTCATGATCAAGACCTTCCTATGCATCTTTGGGTGGAAGCTACCCAAATAGCGGTGTATGTACAGAACTATACTCCACATAGAGTACTTGAGAACAAGACTCTTGAAGAAGTCTTCTCCGGCAAGAAACTAGAAGTCATCCATCTCAGAATATTTGACTGTCCAGTGTACATACACATTCCAAAGGAGAAGAGGACTAAATTAGATCCTTCAGGAAAGAAAGGTATATTTGTGGGATACTCTGAAATCTCGAAGGCTTACAGAATATACTTCCCAGGATTCAAGAAGATTGACATCAGTAGGGATGTAACATTTGATGAAGACACAACTTACAACAAATCAAGAAAGAAACCCGCTAAAGAATCCGAAGAAGCAGAAGCACCTTGATTTCACGATACAACCATGAACGAAGAAGCCCAAGAAGAAGATCAAGAATTTGAAGAACCATAAAGACCTATAGATCCACCTATGGAGAAGAATCCTCATAAAAGGAAACCTTCTTGTGTATGAGAACTTATCCAAGGTGTGGAAAGATATGGGGCTCTAGAAGAGAATCATAGAGAAAGAAAGAGGATTGGATCCTGCTTTGGGTATGTAGCATTACTATGTGATTTCATTGATAAAGAAACTTCCAGTTATGAAGAAGCAGTATAATGGAAAGAATTGAAGGATTCTATGATCAAAGAATATCAATCGATCATGAAGAATGATGTTTGGGATGTTGTCCCAAAACCAGAAGGGAAGTCAGTTGTAAATTCCAAATGGATCTACAAGATCAAGCATGCTGCACACGGTGACATTGAAAAATATAAGGAAATATTTGTGGCTCAGGGTTTCTCTCAGAAAGAAGGAATAGATTATGAAGAAACCTTTGCACCTGTATCCAGGTACACTTCCATCAGATCAGTAATTGCTCTCGCTATAGTGATGAAATGGAAGATACACCAGATGGATGTCAAGACTTCTTTCTTGAATGGTGTAGTAGAAGAGGAAGTGTATGTAGAATAGCCACTCGGTTTTGAGACACATGATAGGGAGTCTCATGTGTGCAGATTGAAGAAATCCCTATATGGTTTGAAACAGGCACCCAGGACATGGTACAGTAGAATTGACAGCTTTCTATCCAGTTTGGGATTTACCAAGAGTAAAGCAGATTCCAACCTTTACTCCAAAGTTGAATATGGCAACCCAGTGATGCTTCTACTATATGTATATGATCTATTTGTGATAGGTATGGATGGGTTGATTGCTGATACGAATAGAAATATTGTCACCGAGTTCCAGATGAAGGACTTGGGTATGATGCATTATTTTCTACTACACTACTATACTGATGGATGGATAGTTCTTTCACCTAGTTCTTCATCACTCCACTTCTGGGATGGATTTTATAATGTATTTCAGCCATCATGTTACCCCTCTAACCTCACACATTAGGGGGCATCTGTTACAATTTATTTTACCACACATGGTTGATCACATAATTATGGCCTTCCCTTTCCCTCTGCAGACTCTTTGGACGCCATGGACCAATATTATACTTTCATGTTTCCAATTTCATCCCTAAAAACCACCTGTTTATTTTTGTACGCGACATTTAATCCCACATTCGCGTATATACATGGATATTGACCTCAAACCCATGTACATAGGGATGTGTGCATAAGTCCAAATTTTTTTGGAGTTTCCCTTCATGTGTGTCTAAACCACTTGACTCTTGGCCTTCCATATGCCTTGTGATCACTCAGATTTTACCCTCCATTACCCATTTGGAGTTCTATATAAGGAAACCCTTGGATACATTGAAGGAAAGGAATCGGAGAGCAAGGAAACTATAGTCCATTGTTATTGTAGCTTACTTATACTTGAGTCTACATCCCTTTGTCCCTTTTGAGCACTTTGTGTTCTTCCTAAGCTTGCCTTTACTTGTGAGCTTGCTATCGAGAGATGGAGGATTCAGGTGGCAGAGGATCAATTGGAGGACTCAATTTCTCTGGTTCGCAGACGTGCCGATAGAGGTTGTCACTTGTGCAATCTTGGATTTGATTAATAGAAATATCTTTTCCTGTCCATTTAATATGCAATTGAATGAATATTGAATGCATGGATACGTTTAATTGTTTATGCATTAATGAATATATATGCTAGAGTATATCTAACACGATATTATATAGCATGCTTTCATTGTTTACTGTTGTTGAGGGTGAATTGTTAAAGAAAGCGGGATTGGAAAAATATCAACAGGGATCTGCTTCAACCATCCGGAACAAGGTATGACCCATGATCGCTTAGTGTTAGATATTCGGTTTCTCTTGCATATCAGAAATGATTGATTTGTTTGGTTCATCTATTTGTCATGGTACACCCCGAACCATAGGAAGGATTGATTAAGTAAAATCAATTGATTATTTCCATCCTATCAAAATGGGGTCCTAAATACTCATTTTTTGTTTCTAGTTTTCATTCTACTAGGCTTTCTATTTCAAATTGGAAAATACCTTCTTTAAGTACATTCTTTGATTCACTAACAAAGGAGAGATAATTTTATCTAGATGGTGATATTAGAATATCCAAGGGAAAGGATCATGCCCTGATATCTCAAGGAGTTAAGAATTCAAAGTTGAAAGAGAAGAAAATAGTGAAAGAGAAGAAGGCAAAGTTAGATAATGAAGATGAAATTTTGAAGCCTACTGATGAAGGTTCAATGAACAAAGTTAAGAAGAAAGGGAGAACATCCAAGTTTTCTTATTGTAGCAAAGAATTTTATCCTGAGAGTATATGTTTCAATAAGAATATGGGAATCATGTCTGATATACTTGAGAAGCATAACATTGAAGTTCCAGATGATGTAGATAAGCCTGTTGAATCCTCACAACACTGCCATAATGCATAGTTCCACGATAATATGAATTATTCTTTTAGTGCGAGAGCTGAATCCTTACCTCACACCTCTTATATAGATTCAATTTCTGATATATAAGAATCAGAAATATCAGTTTATTTCTTGAACAATCCACTTATCAGTCTACTAGATTCATCTTACAATGATTGTGATTTTTTTCTAGGTCCTGACTTGTCTTTTAGAATCTCTTTCTCACTCCATTAAAATAATAATAATAATTATTTATAATAATACTTTCATTCCTATATTCATGTTATGAAATGATCCATACCATATACCATACCTATGAATACTCCTAAGACTATACAAACCCCAGGTTCATTAGTTGATTCCTCATTGGTTTCCGATGACGTGTTACTTATATTATATGGTATCAAGTATTGTATATTTTTCAGTGGTTTCTTATCCATGAAATTAGAGATCATTGGAATTATCCTACACATGTTTGGATATATTCTAAACACATATAGTTCAGATATCAATTCCATCCATCATTCAGATTTTTAAACTCATCTGTTGTCCCCAGTTGCTCAACCTTTTCCTACTCTAGCCCTATATCCTCATCGAGACACTGAACCTTTTTTCTTTGATTTTACATTTGATAATATTTCTTATATTTCATATTCATTTCAGTCTCATTTCATATTTGGGAAGGTGCTACAACAGATTGAAAAGAAGATGCATGGGTCATCTCACCATTTTGCAGCTATATAAGGAACTGGTTGTGTTACTAATTGTGTTGATTTTTCTACTCTTTGGGAAGGAGTATGCACATATATATTTTCCTTTTCATATTTTATTTTCATATTAGATTATGATAGAATCAAGAAGCATTCATTTAATTCTCCTCTTTCATTAGATGATGAGATACAAGGAATCTCTTCGTTTCTTTCTTGCAGGTACTACACTATAACACTTGATCATGGAGTTGACAACTTCTTCATCAAATTATTCTACCAGAAGTAATTTAGTCAGCTCATTCAAGTGAAAAAATATATATGTTGAAGACATGTTGTTCAATTTTTTTCCTTTTCCTTTCTTTAGGGAGGCTTTTTCCCATGTTGTTTTTCCTCTTTCCTCACTTTTCTCAACATGAAAAATTGTAAAGGGTTACCATAGCCTTGTTTTTGGTCCATATATATGAATATATATTTATAGTTTTTAAAGATAACTCCATCATAAAGGAACACTTAAATGGGGTTGTTGGATTATTGTAAACCCACTACATACTTATGATAAGAATATTTAATCACCTTTTATTATTTTCCTATCCACTATCCTAGATAAATGCCATCCACTTGCACCACTTGGTCAACACATTCCATACATAGCACATGAATGTCTTTATCCTGATTCTAGTTATATCCTACCTAATTTATTGACCTCCATATTTATTAATTGTGCCTTCCTACATATTCTATCTTTATCTTTCTTTATTCCTAACTTTCAGTGGATAAGGTTTGATGGTTAGCATGTTTTTCCATCACTGATGAAAACTCACTCATGATCCACCTAGTCCGTGAGGTCCTTGACAAATTTAAAAAGTTCTTTTGTCACTTATGGGAGTTTGTCATATTTTAGTAAGTCTACTTTATGTGCTAGCATGAGTTGTCTTCTAGCAACCCAATTTTACTTTATAAGGATGTGTTTCTATAGTAATAATTATAAATTCATTTAATTAATAGTCAATTACTATTATTCTCTTGTATTCAATCCCATTATTGGTCTCTCTATTTTCCATGTTCATGCTTACGAGAATTATCTTTGTACGTATATTTAGATCTTGCTCTTCTTATTAGCATCAATGATATATTTATTCATAGTATTAGAGCTTCTATTTCTACATGGTATCAGAGTGCAAGGTTTCTTTTGTTCTACAGAGTTGAGGATATATCAGTAATCTACATCATAGTGCATCCAGTCTCCTCTTCCTATCATAATTGTGGAAATTAATCCCAAGCTTAGATCAATTGAACTCACAAAATTGCTTGAAAACTATGCAAGAAACACTAAAAAAGAGACTGAATATGTCGAATAACACAAACTGTTGTTGATATTAATTTACACCAACCATCATTAAATATATATAGGTTTCTCATTATGTAGATACTCCAAGGATTCAAAATCATAAATATGCTATTCGAATTAGTACAAAAGCAGGCTTACTAAACTAGTCAAAATCCCCCATAGGTGCATAAATCACTTTACAAACAATTCAAGATGCTCATGAATTTGATGAATGAGTAGGTATAGATGATAAGTGAAGGAAAGTGAAATTTATAAATCTTTTATATGAGGAAAAGAAGGAACTTCAGTTATTGCAAAAAACAAGGTAGGCTACCTTAAAAATAACTTTAACTTTTTCCTTAAAACTGCAGAAAAGTTGTAAACTATGGATAAGGTAGAAATGCACACTTACTTAACTGGGAAGTCTGTTAGTTGGAAGAATATTATCAAGAATCTTTCCAAAGATCTCCTGGAGGAATTTTTTGGCAAGTTTTACCACATAAATGGAAGTGGATGCTAACTAGCTAGTGTAGGAACTAGGAAATTAATCAAAAAGATTAATTATTTTATCCTAAGTTTTTATTTTTGCAAGTTGTTGAGAGTATCTTCTTGAGGGCATCAAATTCTTAGTGTTAGTGCTAGAAATTATTCCAGTCTACACGATGAACAAGACAACACAATCTCTAAAATGAAACAAAGTAACTGTCTTTTGTATTGTTTTTGGTCTGAAATTGTCATAAAAAAGAGGGTAACATAAAACAATATAAAACATGTACTAAATCATATAAATATCAGATACTGAGATGAACCATATATAGCAAATAAACCAGAGAGAACAAAGAAAAGTGACTGAGTTTCACCCACAACCTACAAGCATTTCATGAATAAGACATTATACAGGAAATGAAATTGCACATTGAGTGATTTAACAAATCATAAATGAAACCAATAATGAAAATAATATGGGATTATCAGTGATATATATCATAATCAATATGGAAAATTACATGAGAGTTTGGATCTTAGCTTGACATAGTAGCTTTTTCACCTCCCCTTGCAAAAAACTTGAACCCTACTACCATCTAATTTCTTTGTTTTATCCTTATTACATCCCAAAAAATAGTTTGTTAGTTACCTAACTAAATTTAGGTCAAGTTCTCGAAACTGCAAAAACAATTGCTTAACTAAATAACTAACTTCTAGGTCTAGCTTTCGAAACTGCTACTAAACTGATTATTTTATAAAATATACTATTTACAAATATTAACTATAGGACACCTGTCAAAAATGATCTTTTAAATATTTTTTGTTGCTTCAGCCAGAAGAGCTATCCCTTCTAGAGATTTTGATTTTCTTCTGGTTCTTTCTTGCTCATTTTCCAAGTCTTCAACCCTCCTTGACAATTCTTGATTTTGTTGAGTTAAATCCTGGATTTTCTGAATCAACTCTTTGGATTTGTTTTGAATTTTCCTCTTCCTTTTTAATGCTTCCTTTGAAATCACAATCAACTCCTGCTAATGGGTGTTAATATATTCAATATCCTCTCTTAACCTCTTGTTTTCCATGACTAAAAATTCATTTGTTTCATTTAGAAAATCAATTTGATAGTTGTGTTGTTTGACAAACCACTTATACTATGAAACGAGAACTATATACTATGAACGAGAACTCTACCCATAAAAATGATGATTTTTGCAAAAAAAACACCAAAAACACCCCCCAAATAGAAAAGTGTTGATACTAGTATACACGTTTTTTTTTTAGGGTAAAAAATAGAGCCATGGACTAAACATCCCATATTGTTGTTTAAAAAAACTTTAAAATCAACCTTAAATTGGAAAAAAAGAAAAATTCTTGAAGAGATAAATTACAACTTTCTGGAAAATTGCATATTAAAGAAAAAACAAATTTCTCTAATAATTTCACCATTATAACCATATAGAAACAAAGAAATTATGATGTGATTCATAATGAGATAATATATTAAACCATACAAGAACAAATGGTTCATATAAATATTCAAAAACTCCTCTAGAGTTTCAATTACAAAAATAATACTAGTAAAAAGCATCTAACTGCCTCTTCAAATTCATCCATGGATTATGACACCCCATCATCAAAAACTCCTGTAGAGTTTCAATTAAAAAAATTATACTAATAAAAAGTATCTACACTGCTTCTTCAAATTCATCCATGGATTCTGACACCCCATCAGAATCTACATTTTCTGCAGATGAAGGACTTGATGAAGATGTAGATGACCCATACTCTTCTCTATTATCAATGGGCACACCATCTGAGTCTACATCTATGCCCATAATTTTAGATGTCATATTCCTTCGGGATCTATGGCTTGGTTTAACAGAATCCCATCTTGCAACTTCTGGCTGTGGTAGCAACCTCTTGATAATCTCTATAGTCTTGGGGCAGAGAGTGTCTTTCTTTGTCAACTTGAAATCATAAACAAGTATATAAAATTCCTCTAATTTCAAGATGTCAATGCGGCGGCGATTTATTTTTTGACCCTTTCTGTTTCTCTTTCTGCAAACCTTTTTCTCAACCACCATCTCTACCTTGTACACACCATCAAATGGGTGTGTATCTGTTGCATACCAATGTACTTCTACTGATACTACTTCTTCATTTTCTTTATTGACCTTCATAGCTTTTGCAATCCAGAATGGATATTGATGTGGATCATCTGTAGCCAAAACTGAAATCATGCAACCCTCCTTGATATCTTGTACTGAGCCCCTGTAAAGGTCTTCCATCTCTCAACGCTTTGCAGATGGTCTTCTAGAGCCAATATACATTTCTCTTTCCTCTACTTGAGAAAACTCAACAGCTTGAGGTTCAACATTTGTTACCTCGTTTTCATTTGATAAACTTTGTGGCCAAGCAAATGGAGTCTTTGAAAATATATCTCCATTTGTAGAGTTTGAAATTATGTCACTCTGCTCTATGAAAAAAGACTCCCACCAAACGAAATCAGCAACATCAAAGTACTCATATGTATCTTCAATAGACTTTTTGATTTCTTCCAAGCATTGAGAAGAATCAACATCTCTACTATGTCGCCTTGCATTATGAATCTCTGTAGATGATTGCAATAACAATAAATTTGAAGCATACATTTGACGACTTGGGATGAATTTCAAAAATGCCAAACCTGATGAAGGCCCCCATTCTGTGCTAGTTGAGTACTTCTTGCCCCACAATAGTGTTTTTCCATCAATATTTTTTATACGAAATTGATACTGAAAGCTAATGTCATTAATTTTTTCAATGCACCTTTCCTCACCATGCGATCCAAACAGAAATCTTCGCATGTCAACAGTTTCTTCCAATTTTTGTACAGTAGGCTCTGGATGGTACGCTTTCCCTATAATTTCAATCAACGACGGTAGGCTCTCGACTTTCTTCCTCCTCCATTAAAGCAATATGTAACAACCAGCTGTGTTGGCCATGGCTAAAAGGAAAAGGGTTTCATGTTGAGGAATATACTTTCCAGTGAAAGGAAAACATTATAAAGAAAAGCTGATCTGCAAACTATAAACAAGAAGTTGGAAATAAAAATCGCAACTTGGGCGCCAAAGGGCGGCCCTCATGGCGGCCCTCGAGCAAAATAAAAATTATAAATTTATTTGTAAAACCTTTGACAACAAATATGAATTCAGAAACTAATAAAAAATTAAAATCCAATCAACTACTATATTCATGATTTAGTAAGGACTAATAATATAATGTTAAAGTTCAATATTTATTTACTATTAATCTCCATGGATGGGCATGGACATCAATGGGGGCCTCTTATGTATTAATCTGTGAGACTTATTATGGTTGTGATTTGTTTTTTTCCTAAAATTTCTATAAAAATAACTTAAACACTTTGGCTAGTTTCTTTCGTAAAGATACGTGGATTATAATTTTATAATGGTGTGTGACTTTTGTCATGTAGGTCTTGTAAAGTATCATAAGCCCTATTTGAAAGCATATAGTCAACCATCGCCTTTCTACTATTTGATTTCAATGTTGTACAATTCATAAACAATTTCCATGTATACAAAGCAACTTACTCTTAGGTTATGGTAATCTTGTGTATTTACTCCTAGATTGTGGTTTGATGTAAAAAAATTTTATGGTTCAAAGTCATTTGTATTTATTTATTGTTTATAAGTAGTAGCCGTCATATGTTATTTTTGGAATTATTATTTAGAATGAAAGAGAATGAAAAACATGTTTACATAATAAAATGTTGCACTTGATTTAGCTAGATAAGAAGTTAAAATAATTATGTATGTTCATAATGACCTTTTAGTTGTTATGAATCATGAGACCATAAGCCTATGAAACTTATTGATGAACCAAAATGTTTCACTTGATTTAGCTAAACAATAAGCAAAAACAACTATTTGTGATTGTAATGACCTCTATGTTCATATGATCCATGAAAGGCATATTCCAATGCATGCAATTATTGTCTTAATTTAAAAGTAAAGATAGTAATTAGTTATTATTATTAATAATGGTTTCAAATTTATTATTCCAAACTCAAGTTAACACTAAACCTATAAACATCAACTTATTTAATATTTATAAATGAATAAGGTTCTCAAGATACTAAGTATGCCATATTGATAATTTGCTATATGCTATATGTAATTACATAAGGTTCTCCGCCACTTGGACGCCAAAGGGCGACCCTCACGGTGGCCCTCGATGCCCGGCATTGAGGGTCGAATGACTGTGGAATCCTCACACCATTCGGTTCCTTGGACACATCCCAGGCCAAGCAAGTTCGGGTGCTGGAGCTCTCACGGAGGTATGTCTGATCCAATTATGCCTTTATTTATATATGTTCTCCCAATTTTCTAAAAAGATTGGGAGTCAGGACTTTAAAATAAGTGGGGATTTCAATAAAAACTGAGTTTCCTACGTGCAGTAGGTGGTGATTTCAATAAAAACTGAGTTTTCGAAGGTTGCAGGTCGCCAGTGGCTGCGATGCCTTTCTAAATAAACCAGCAGCTTTAATATAAGAAGATGAGTGCAGATGAATTGACGTTCTGCATAAACTTATTCTGTTATTTTAGAACTTAAATTTGACAGGCCATCTATAATTTTAACACCTGGAAAGATACAACAGTTATCAGAACGTATTTGACAGGCATCCATTTTTGACAGGCGCGGATATCAAAACGTATTTGATAGGTTATTCATTATTTTGTAGAAAGAGATTATCAATATTTAACATGTTACTGGCGATCAGGGTTGGAATTTCAAATGACATACACTCGTCAAAATTGCCGGTAACAAACAAAATTTGAAACGTTTTTTTTAATCTAAGCCAGATGTTGATGGTCTCAGCAAAATCTTAACTGTATTTGACTGGTAAATTAACCATGACGGGCATTTATCCGTCAAATTCCATCTCCGCTGGCTATTATGTATCTATCAGTCTACATCTATGTAATTCAACAGTCCTATGTTATATTTTGACACAAAAAAATAAGTTCAAGACGCAACACTCTTAAATCTTTATGTAAAAAAACTAATTAATAGCTTTATTTAATACTACTGCAAAATTATTACAGATAATTGAATCTCAGGTTACTTAAAA
The DNA here is from genome assembly GCA_001517045.1 of Pseudotsuga menziesii. Taxonomy (NCBI): domain Eukaryota; kingdom Viridiplantae; phylum Streptophyta; class Pinopsida; order Pinales; family Pinaceae; genus Pseudotsuga; species Pseudotsuga menziesii. Next base: position 53,786 of record LPNX010452858.1, read on the forward strand.
TCTAATATGAGTAACCACTCTGAAACATCATTAAATCATGACCTAGTCTAGACTAAATAATTTACAGCATTAAATAAGCTACAGTGCACTACATAATTTTAGCGGTAAAAAAAGACAGGCATTATCACTAAGTATTCAAGAGACCATCCATATTTGAACACATACAACGATACAGGTGTTCGGAATGTATTTGATAGTAGGGCGTCTGTAATTTAACACCTCGAAATATAAACCGTCGTTTTGACATATCCCATTGAAGTTTCTAATCGCTGTCCACATGTGGAAATATCCAAAGATCTTTTGCTTGGACACATCACCAATTTTGAACTGTTGGATATTTTGTCAGACGATTGGAATGATTTGCTTCATTGAAGCTCTCTCTTTTTATTTTTGTCATGTCAGCGTGCTTTTTATTTATTTTTCCATTTATGCTTGATTTGACATAAAGGTTATCTGTATTGTGATCACAGCAATCCCAATTTCTCTTTCACTCCACAGCAAACCATCGTTAATCTCTCCTATTTGCCAACCCCCAAATGAGGGAGACATTCAGGTAGATAAAGTGAAGCTCGTATTTGCATAGCAGACATTGAAGTCGAAAATAAAATAATTGACAGATTCAAATTGCAATGTTTATGATAAATATGTCTACACCACAATTTTTTTGTAGGCTGCCCATTGAATAGCATATCTTGACAAACTGCACATTTTAATTAGTCACCATCACCACGATCTTTAACAGCGAGATCTTCAGAAATAATAATGCTCTCAGAAGATTAAATGATAGCAGCCAACGAATAAGTCCCATCGATCTCTCAAGTGAGAGCCAACGAATAAGTCCCATAGAGCGCAATATATTGATCTCTCACTTTCAAGTGAGAGTGAAGAGAAAACCGTCAAACCTAAATGACCTGCACTATCCGTTGAGAATCTTAAAATATGCAACTTCATACTATTTGCTCACTCCACACATTTGCATTATTAGAGTGGCTCCAATCCATCATACATCGTAGTTTTCAATACCACATTTTTTAAACCTCCACCCGCTTGGGCGCCAAAGGGCGGCCCTCACGGCCACCCTTTGGCACCCAAGCAGGTGGAGGTTTAAAAAATGTGGTATTGCAAACTACGATGTATGATGGATTGGAGCCACTCTAATAATGCAAATGTGTGGAGTGAGCAAATAGTATGAAGTGGCATATTTTTCAAGATTAACTAGCTCACTTTTCAAGATTTATTGTATGTTTTATCACTTTTCAAGATTTATTGTAAATGCTAGGTTTTTAAAATTGGATTTTCTAGTTTTTTAAAATCTACTTTTGTTTCATTCATTGGACATTAATAAAATTATCTTATCTTATATAATATATGAGCACTAGCCAATAACAATGGGCACTTCAACTCTACCAAGCCTAGAGTAGTCCAACAATTACTAGTGTTGTAAAAACATGATTCAGGTTCTA